>CAUYQU010021156.1:0-103964 GCA_963574635.1 Cheracebus regulus
CAAGGAAAATGTGGCACATATACACTGTGGAATACCATGCAGCCATAAAAAACGATGAGTTTGTGTCCTTTGTAGGGACATAGATGAATCTGGAAACCATCATTCTCAGCAAACTGACACAAGAACAGAAAATCAAACACCGCATGTTCTCACTCATAGGCAGGTGTTGAGCAATGAGAACACAGGGAGGGGAGCATCATACACTGGGGTCTGTTGGCGGGGAATAGGGGAGGGACAGTGGGGGTAGGGAGCTGGGGAGGGATAACATGGGGAAAAATGCCAGATATAGGTGACGGGGGATGGAGGCAGCAAACCACATTGCCATGTATGTACCTATGCAACAATCCTGTATGTTCTGCACATGTACCCCAGAACTTACTAAAGTACAATAATATATATATATATATTTTTTTTTAAAGACTTTTTAGTTAGGTATAACGCATTGTTAACTAGAAAATTAAAAAGAAAGTGAGAGAAAGAACACTAAGATACCACAGAGGTGACAACCGGAGGAAGCAGCTTCCACCCTAGGCCTGGGGGATGTAAGAGCAGAAGCTGGAATTAGGAACACCATGGTGTTCTTGTAACCTGGAAGCCAGAAGCTAGAAGCTTGGAGGAGGGGCCTAGGAGCTGTGGCTTTGCTCACTGAGGAGGGGGCTCTGCTGGGCTGGTGCTGGAGTCTCAGAAGGGGCACACCAAAGCTGCTTCTGTGAGTGCTGGAAAAACTGCCACAGTGGCTGTGAGGTAGACGCAGAGAGGCCGGAGTGATGCTCACAAGGACCATGGCAGAAAAGATACCTTGCAAAGCACCCAGGAGGAAGCAGGTCCCTTTGCATCCTCTCTTGCCTCCCCTGGCACCCTTTACTGACAGAACCTACCAGGGAGCAGCTGGCAAAGGCTGGAAAAAATTGGCTTAGAGTCCCAGCCCCAGCATCACAAAGCAGAACACCAACAGGTGGGTTAGCAACAAGAAGCAGGGAGTCAATAACAGACACCCATGGGCAGGTGCTTCGCATGTCGTCACTTCAGGGCTCGAAACCTTAGTGGCCTCAGCTCTAAAATGGGAGAAGTGTTGCCTGTCTGCTGACACATGGATAGGGGCTCCAGGAAGAGTGCATGGTTGTCAGTTTGCTTACCACATTTCTCCAGCTCCTGGGACAGTGCCCGACCCATAGTGGCCATTCAAGAGTAATGGCAGTCATTGTTCTACTGTTATTCACAAATGGAGATTTTAAAGCCTAGATATTTAAACAAAATTTTGTTTTTGAGACAAGGTCTCACTCTGTTGCCCAGGCTGGAGTGTAGAGGCGCAATCCTAGCACACTGCAGCCTCCACCTCCTGGGCTTAAGTGATCCTCACATCTCAGCCTCCCAAGTACCTGGGACTACTGGTGCACCACCGTGCCTGGCTATTTTATTTTTTATTTTTATTTTGTTTTGTAGAGATGGGGTCTCAGTTTGTTGCCTAGGCTGTTCTCAAACTCCTGGCCTTAAGCAACTCTCCCACCTCAGCCTCCAAAAGTGTTGGGATTATAGGCATGAGCCACTGTGTCTGGCCTAAAAAATTTTTAATTAAAAAAAAAGGTTGAGGCAGTTCTTGCCTAGATTACTAAGTCACTCAACCAAATAAGTGTCAGGGCCAAGAATGGAGCCCGGGGCCTGTCTCGTACCCTGATGAGGACATTATGTGCTAGTAATGGTTTTATTCTTTAGAATAGTGATGAGAATCAATTTAGCCATGGCAGAGATGAGGCATTATCTGCTCTTCTAGGAGGATGTTTGCTCACCAATTTCTATGACAGGTGCTCCAGCACCTTTATACTCAAGCCAGCGATGTGTGTCTCAGAGGTTCTCAGAGGCATCTCCCCACAAGGCCAGCTGTGTGGCCTCAGTGGTGCTGAGGAGGAGATGTATCTTCTCTGGCTGGCTCCAGACCTTAGATGTGCATTCCTCCAGCTCATCCCCCTCTCGCCTCTGTGTCCTTTATGGATGTTCCTGCCTCCCAGGCCACTGCCAATATCAATTCAACCTGCTTAGGGACCCGAGACCAGTATCCTCCGAGAGTGTGTAATGAGCCGTCCAACGACCACTGTGGATGTGCCCAGACTGTCTCAGAGGCTATTAGACATTTGCTGGGTCCACTCTGGGTAACCGTCCCTTTCTGCTGTGGAGGAAGAACAATGGCTGGATCATCCTGGAACCTCCTGGAGAATGAACAGCAGCATTTGTCCTGGCCGCCTGCTGGAGGAAGTGAAATCCAAGCTGCAGCTACTCTCGCGGCTGATGCTGGCTCAGTCTACCCCAGATGCGAGGTATCTAATGGATCGCCTCTTGCCGAGAGGCCAGTGAGAATAGAGCTCGTCTCACACACTTTGAGGACAGAGGGTCATCACCTGCCTGCAGGCATTCCCAGCCATACCTCCCTCTCCCGTTTTTGGTGGGGATGCTCTCCCTGCATTATCTACCTCCAGCTCCCCATGCTCAAAAGAAAAGTCAGGGCCAGGTGTGGTGGTTCACACCAGTAATCCCAGCACTTTGGGAGGCCAAGGCGGGCGGATTGCCTGAGGTCAAGAGTTTGAGGCTAGCCAGACCAACATGGTGAAACCCTGTCTCTACTAAAAATACAAAAAAAATTAGCCTGGCATGGTGGCATGTGCCTGTAATTCCAGCTACTTGGGAGGCTGAGGCAGGGGAATTGCTTGACCCAGGGAGGTGGAGGTTGCAGTTAGCCAAGATCATGCCACTGCACTCCAGTCTGGGCGACAGAGCAAGGCTCCATCTTAAAAAAAAAAAAAGAAAGAAAGAAAAGTCAGGAGATCTGAAGCGCATGGATAGCCTTGCTTCCTGTCTCTGTCAAAAACGCATATGAAAGCAGAAAAAATCTATCAGATGTGGAAGCAACTGGGGAAGATACCAGGAAGAAACAATTAGGTAATGAAGATGTGCATTGAACCATCTGTGGCACCTTCTTGACCCAGAAACATTCTCTATGTCCTGGTAACGATGACACATTGAACATTCCAGGGAATTCCAATCCTGAAAATCAAGAAGGAGACTTACTCTAAAGGCACAGGAGAAAGTGAGTTGTCACCAGGGCACACGGCTTCCTGGACATTCTACTGGAATAAGACTTGGCTCCCCAGGGGTCAGCAGGAGTCACCCTAGGGCAGGTCCCAAGCAGTCTCCCTTCCAGGCTCTGTAGTAAAAATCATCCACTCTTGATTTGAGGTTCAGAGTCTGAGGTCAATTTCCCCACCCCGGATCTCACTGGAGGCACTAGATCCCCTAGAGCCTTCTTCAGACCCCTAGGATTTATCACTGGCTTCAGGGAAATGAACCAATTCGATTAGCTTTTCCATTCTCCCAACTTCTTTTCCAGGAGCAGAGTGTGGGGCTCATTGTCGCAGATGAACAAGCTAAAGAGCCTGCAAGGCCCAATGCTAACTCAAGGAGATACTGGGAAGGGCTTGCTAGTGAAGGAACCTGGCTATGAATCTTGCTTTCCTGATTCTAAAATCTACTCTGCCCTAAGGTGCCGCTGAGGTGCCCTGGGTACTTCTCCAGTGGTAGGTAGAGGAGTGGCAGAAGGAAGAGGGCCCCTGACACACACACAATTTCAGGAAGATAGTTTCCCTATTATCTATTATATAGATTGGGGGGTGTATTCATTTATTCATTCAATACTTGTTGAACTTCCATGTATTCCAGGCACTGTGCTAGGCATCTGGACCAGGGTAGAGAGGGGACTAAGACCTTTCCTTGCTGCCACAGAACCTAAGTCTTAGTTGGGGAGACAGGAAATAAACAAGTAAGTTATAAACTTCTAATCTGGGGTAGAGGCCCATGAGTCGGGTTCTGCAGGAAGCAGACTCTGACGAGATTTGCAGGAAGCTTTTTGGGGAGTGATCTCAGGAGCAACACGTGTAAATGGTGCGGGATGCAGTACGGACAGATGGAAAAGCTGAACAGAAGCGTCAGTCTTCCTACTGGGGAGCTTTGCAGCGTGGGACAATAAGCAGCGTTGTCCTAATGGAGATCAGAGGACTGGGCATTTGCACTCCCACATGACCAGCCATTGATTGGATGCAAGCTGCCTCCAGGAAGTGGGTGTACATGTGGGTGAAGCAGCTTCCTCTGGCAGAGGCCAATGTCTGGAAAGTGTCTCAGGTGTGAGCTGCTGGCACCAGCACTCCCAGCAGCTATGGCGACTAGCATTTCTTGGTCCTGCCAGGGTATCTGAGTGGCACACTACAACATCCACTATGAAATGTGGTGTGTGCCGGACGGAGGCTGACTGAGGAGCTAGAGAGACAGAGAGAGGCAGGCTATTTTAAAGAGGTGGCAAGGGAAGGCCTCTCTGAGTAAAGGCAGAGACTCTGAGCAAAGACTTGATTGGCGTGAGGAAGTGAGCCATTCAAAGTCAAGGACACCAGAGGTTCTAAGCAGAGGAAACAGCAAATGCAAAGCAGAGAACAAGCTTGGCACATTTGAGAAACAACAATAAGTCCACTGTGTCTGGAGCCACAAAAGTGAAGGAGAGAGCAGCTGGCGGTTCAGCCAATGGGGTACCAGGAAAGCAGATGGCGGAGAGCATGGTAGACCATGGTAAGGAGCTTGCGGTTTACTGTAAGTGTGATGGGAAATGCTGGAGCACTTTGAACGGGAAAATCATTATCTGATCTGCTAAATAGAGAATATTATTTCTCTATTCACTAAATAGAGAAATAATATGTTTAAAATGGTAATCATTGGTCATGGTTATATTATCATTAACAAGTAGAGATTCTAAAATCTAGACATCTAAAAAGAATTTTAAATGGAGCAAATGTTGCTCCATCTGACAATTATGCAAGCCAGCCATGCCTGCTCTTCCCCTATAGATAGAAGCACATGTGAAACTGCATTTGAATCCAGGGAAGTACAGGGAGCAGTAATAAAAGTGGGAAGACCTATTACAAGTTCCTTGCAGTCATCCAGGTAAGAAGGAATGGTGGCTGAAACAAGGTTTCAGCTATGTGGGCCCTAGCTTGGAAGGGATGAAATTCTACATACGTTTTGTAGCTGGAAGCAGGAGTTTGAGGCTAAGAGATGACCTGAGAATAGAATGATTTTAGGTGTTAGGCCTGAGAGATGAGGGCACATTGGGGAGGATCAGGTGCAGTGGGGGGCAGGGCATCCAGAGTGCTCCTTGGACATGTTATGTTTGAGGTGCCTGTCAGTCACACAAGCAGAGATGCCTGCTGTCAAGACATGCATATCTGCAGCTTGGGGTCCTTTGTAAGATCATTTGAAAATAAGAGTTGTGCTACTAAAATAAAATGTGCAAAAAGAGAGACAGAGAAGAAAAGAAAAAGAAAATCACTGTGTCATGCTGTCTTGTCTATAGTTGAATTTTCACATGCTGTGGAAATTCAGCCAGAGATCCTGTGGAAAAATACTGAAAGAACCCTTGGATCACTGATTCTAAGTTTGAAAAAGAGCTTGGCTGGCTGCTTCCAGTCCTGACTGGCTTGCTTCCATGGGGGCAAGTTTGGGAATCTTTTTTTTTGTAATTGAGGCAATTGACTTTGTCAGCAAGCCAAAACTGTATTTCTCTCATAGGGGTGAATTCACATTGATCAGTGTAACCAGGCTCCTAAGAGACCGATGAAGCAGAAACTCTGTTTACCTTGAAAAATAGTCATCTGACAATTATGTAAGCCAGTCATGCCTGTACTTTCCCTGTAGGTCAAAGCATATGGGAAACTGCATTCCAGTCCAGGGATTTCCCGGTGAGTTAGAATCAAAGGAGATGAACGGAATAGCTCAAACATGTTAAGTTATCAACATCTTAAAATCCTTACAAGCGAATTGGTAAGGAGCTTCTTCCTGGAGCCTCCTGTCTGCTCCTACTCACTGCACTTCTCACATCAGGGACCTCTCATATCAGCTCCCAGCCACTAGAAGGTAATGCAGGTAGAATGCAGAGGCTAGGTCCCTGCTCCAGCTGTAGCTGAAGACCTTTCTGTTTGGATGGTGCCTGTGCTGTATGGATTGCTAAAGATGTTGACTATCATCCTCGCTTTAGGGCACCCACTCATAATAGCCGGATGCCCCTCATTTTCTCCATATCAGAGATGCAGCCAGGAGAGGCTCAGAGCCTATTAATGTGTGGGTACCCATCACCCCAGCCTTGTCTCAGCCAGAGCTGGAATCGTCCCGACGATCCTCCTTGGTGTCATTTCTCTCCATGTCTGTGACGCTGCGTCCATTTTGACAGGCCCTTCTGTCCTTCAGGATGTTCCTGCTGGCAGTCCAGGCCGCTCTGGTCTGCAATCCATCCTGTCCATATAAGGAGGCTTTAAATAGACCTTCTTTGATCTGGTGCTGGCTGGTTTTATAGTTTTTCTTTCAGAGGGAAATTGTATTTCCCATTTCTAAGTTCTTGGAGGATGCCTCACAGTCAAGCCCCATAGACTGTCTACCCAGAGGAGTTTAATTTTCATGGAATCCAACAGGGCCAGTGCGGAAAGAGATCTTAATAATCATTTAATTCAACCCTCTTGTTTTATAGACAAGGTGACTGAGAACCAGAGAAGGAATGGCAGGTTGAATTATTATTTATAATGAATATAATATTTACAACCGGTACAAATCACAAAGAAGACATTAATAAACTGATCTATACCAGGAAGCTGTTCCCTGGTTTTTTATAGCAGTCTAAGCCTGGTGACCTTCCTGAGCAAACAGAGTCCCTCACCTCACTGCGGAGAACTCCGGGGAACACCAAGGGCCAGGGAGACACCACAGGCAGTAAAATATCCCCCAGCGAAGCATCTCAACACCCCCAGACAACGAAAGGCACAGAACTCAAGAAAGCAGTGACGGGAGAGCTTCAGTAAATGTTTAATGAAGACAGAGCACAGAGGTCGTCCAATCCAGCCCCTTCTTTTTCAAGCAAGGAAATGTTATGCAGTACCTATCTGTCATTGTTTCGGCCTCCCAACATCCATTTCCCCTTGTGACAGCTGCTGATTTTCTCCTGAGGAATCACCCCCTCTGGACTCTGGGTGGTCCTGGAAAGAAGTGAACCCTGTTCCCTGACTCCCATCACTGAGGTCAAGGGTCTGGACCCTTCCTCCTCCTGCCCCAGTACAGCGGGGAACCTGGCAGGACAGCTGTCCTCCGGGACTCTTGAGTTCACTCACCTCAGCCACCAAGCCCTGATGGGAGGGTTCCACCAAAGGGAAGTTCCTGAGGCTTCCTCTTCCCCTCTCCAAGGTGTAGGGTGACATCCTGTCTTCCAGCCTTCCATGGTGTCACTGTCTCTCCAGATCATTTCATTCAATTCTCATTGGTCCAGTGAGCCTGGATTGTTTTCTGTTGCTAACAACAACGACAAAAAAAAAATGCCAACTGATACCCTTCCCCAAGGTCACTTACCCAGAGCAAGGTCCAGCTTGAGATTTGAATTCCTACTGAGTCCTCTACAGGGGCACTATTATGAGCTGAATTGTGTCTGTCTCTACGTTCAATCCTAACCCCTGAGACCTCAGAATGGGACAGTATTTGGATACACCATCCTTATAGAGCTAATAAAGGTTAAATAGGTTACTTGGGGGAATCCTCATCCAATATAACTGGTGTCCTTATAAGAGGAAATTGGGACACACATCAGTGGGCATTGGGAAGAAGCTTGGCCATCTGCAAGTCCAGGAGAGAGACTCAGAACAAATCAACCTGCCGACACCTTGATCTTGGACTTCTAGCCTCCAGCACTATGAGAAAACACATTTCTGTTGGGTAAACGGCCTGGCCTGTGGTCCTTTGTCATGGCAGCCATGCCGCACTTCCCACCACCGCGGGGTCACTGTCTGTGGAGGCCGCACTTCCCACCACCGCGGGGTCACTGTCTGTGGACATCACGCCAGACTCATCGTACGAGTCATCCCTGAATCCCCAAAGATGCTCAAATTAGCAGGCTGTTCTTAGAACCACATTTCCTGGACAGGCTTAAGAATACATTCTCTCCGGTGATACAGATATCTGAAAGACACACACACACACACACACACACACACACGTAATGGACCTTTCTCCCCTTTTATTTCTTTAGTAATGGACAGGGACCAGAAGAGCAGAATAGATGGCTCCCTGGAGAAAACAGAGTCATTTATTAATAAACAAATGAGAATGTAGAGCCCAGGCTGACAAGGAATTGAATCTTGTTCTCCCGGCTTCCGCATGGAGGAGGGAAGCAAGCAGAGGCAAAGACAGACACCGCAGTTCCCCTTGATTCTAATATTGGGTTGGACGGGGGAGGGTGAAGATCTGCACACTGAGCTCCCTTCTCCACCCACGCCCCTCCTGGCACACACTCTCAGCAAAGCCTCACTGGGTTTCCCTGGCAAGTAACTGCAGAGGTCTCTTGGGGACAATAACCCCGATGTTACCTCTTGGAGGGTCAGAGGGAAGTGCTTAGGGCTGAGGGAATGCGAGAGGGTGGAGGCCAAAGGGCTGAATATTAATGGGAGCTATCACCACCAGCTCTTAAGGTAATGGAAAAGCCCTCTGCAGAGCCACGATGGGGCTGGCCTCACACGGAAATGCAATCTTCTGCAACACAGAGTAGGCAATGACAAGCAGTTTATCTTCCATTACTCCAAAGCCTTAAATCATGATCAACCTGAAGCCAGCAAAAGAAACCAAACCACTGACTCCAACCTCTCCTTATCTTCCCAGCAAATGTAAATGTGCATGACACTTAGGCACCTGTGTTAGGGGTTGAATTGTATCCCTCCCTCCCCTACCCCCAGAAAGAAAGCTATGTTGGAGTTGTAACCCCCAGTGCCTCAGAATGTGACCTTATTTGGAGATAGGACCTTAACAGAGGTAATCACATTAAAAGAAGGTCCTTAGGGTGAGCTCTAATCTAATGTGACCCACCAATCACATTCCTTATAGGAAGGAGAACTGGCCAGGTACGGTGGCTCACACCTGTAATCCCAGCACTTTGGGAGGTCAAGGTGGACGGATCATGAAGTCAGGAGTTCAAAACCAGCCTGGCCAATGTGGTGAAATCCTGTCTTTACCAAAAATACAAAAATTAGGTAGGCATAGTGGCAGGTGCCTGTAATCCCAGCTACTTGGGGGGCTGAGGCAAGAGAATTGCTTGAACCGGGATCTGGGAGGTGGAGGTTGCAGTGAGCTGAGATTGCACCACTGCACTCTAGCCTGGGCTACAGAGCGAGACTGTCTCAAAAAAAAAAGGAGGAAAACTTGGGTTGGGTGCAGTGGCTCATGCCTGTAATCCCAGCACTTTGGATGGTCAAGGCCAAGGTAGGCGGATCACCTGAGGCCAGCCAGGAGTTTGAGACCAGCCTGGCCAACATGGTGAAACCCATCGCCACTAAAAATACCAATTAGCTGGGTATGGTGGTGGGCACTTGTAAACCCAGCTACTCGGGAGGCTGAAGTTGGGGGATGGTTTGAACCTGGGAGGTGGAGGTTGCAGTGAGACAAGATCATGCCACCGCACTCTACCCTGGGCGACTGAGTGAAACCCTGCTTAAAGAAAAAGAAGGAGAACTTGAACACAGAGACACATATAGGGAGAACACCGTGTGAAGATGCTTCTATAAGTTAAGGAACACACAAAGATTGCCAGTGAACCTCCTGATGCTGAGGGAAGGCCTGGAAAAGATGCCCCCTCACTGGCCTCGGAAGGCATCAACTTTGCCCATACCTTGACAGACTTCTCGCCTCCAGAACTGAGAAACCATAAATGTCTCTTGTTTAAACAACCCACTTTGGTGTACTTTGTTATGGTGGTCCTAGGAAAATATACACGGAAAGCTCTAATCCACAAGGGAAAGGGAGAGTGGTCCCATCTTATAAAATAATAATTTTTCTGAGGCCACAGGAATGGTGGAGAAATGGGAGACGGAGTCATTCCTTCTGCCGTGGGTTTGCCTGGATAACAATGGCTCAATCAAATGCCAGTCCCAAATAAAAGTCATTTTTCAAAGGAGTGTTTCCTCTTTTGAACAGTGCTGCTCAGCCCCAGCCAGCTGAATCAGCGTTTTTGGTGGTGACAGGAAGTAAGGAGTGATCTTCCTAAAGTGGCGATGTGCTTCCTAGTGGGGTTGCCAGATTTAGCAAATAAAAATACACAGGATACCAGTTTCATTTGAATTTCAGATGAATGACGAATAATGCTTCAGTGTATGTCTCAAATAATGCATGAGATAAAACATTCCTCTGTTTTGCCTGGCAGCCCTCCCCTGATCTCCCCGTCCATCCTCCATGTCCATTCTCTCCCACATCCCTAGTGGAGGAGGGAGGCCCTCAGGCACATCAAGGCACCAAAGTTATGGAATAGTGCAAGGTGAACTCCCAGCAAGAGTTAAGGTGTGTCTCATGATGCACCCTCTGGAGGAAAGACCTCTGCCTCCTACTGTGGGGAATGATAAGGCTCCCCCATTGTGAGGATCCACCAGAGAGCGGCCTTCTTGGCTTTGACCATATGGGGATCCAGCCTGGGGTTGAGTGGAGGGCCAGGAAAACATAAGAGAGGAAGGCACCCATGCAAAGCTGACTCCGTGGGACTACAAAGTCACCATAAGAGAGTTTTTGAACCATACTCTGGTCTCAAATGTTTCTATGATTAGATATTCAAGCTTGTGACCTTTCTGGTGAGAGCGGCAACTGCCCATTGCATGGGATGACCATGTGCATGGCCTTTGTTCCTGGGCATGAAGCTGGATAACCTGCCAACAGAGCCCACACCCTGCGTCTGCCTGGCATACACATGGTGGTGGCCAGTGAATGTTTGTCCGTTGACAAATAAATGAATATTCATCACAAAAGAGAGTCCAGTCAATTTCTCCTCCTTGGAAATAAAAACCCAGAAGGTCAAACCCATGGTCTCTCTTCTCCCAGGCATGTTAAAATTGTCAATAGACTGAGACCCTGGCTTAGAGACGTTGAAGACACACACCCTAGCACGGACATGGAGCTACAGGTATGCGTGAGCCAGGCTCGGAGGGGTCTAGTGGGAAGCTGGCCTTGTTCACGGCTAAATAAGGACTGCATGGACATCTCAATGTTTATGTAGCTGGAGGAGAGTCTGATTTGCATGCTCAAATGTCCAAGACTTTTCTCATAGACCAGGGAGAGTAAATTGGTGGGCTTCCCATGGAAAACAGTACTGGGCCAGAGAAATGCCAGGATGTGTGAAATGTAAACAAACTGCCTGGGTGACAACTTCCCTTTTAATTTTTAAAACGTTGAACTTGGAGCAATTGATGTGGTGCCTGTTACACATGATAGAGAATGTTACCATGCTTCAGATGGTGCATGTGTAAAGGGCAGTAATCTGGACAAAAGGAAGGGGCAGGGAGATAGAAGAAGGGAGGTCAGGAAGGTAAGAAGAAAGGAAGGAGGAAAAGGAGGAGAAGGAGAATTTGAGTGGAAATTTAATCTGGCCAATAACCAAATCTGGTTTCTTTCTCTCAGCGTGAAGTGCCCTGATTGGATAAGGAATTCACTGCAAGCCTTTTCAAACTGGCTGGTTTCTTTTTAGAGAACAAGGCTTCATTTGATTAGTTGCCCATTAAATCATAGCAGAAGGGCTGGGCTGGGTAAGGAATAGGACAGTTAGAAGCTGGTTAAGCAAGAATAGCTTCACTTCTGAGGCTCATAGTGCTCTCTGAACTAACTGTTCTCCTGTCAACGAATCCCGGTGCAATGAAAACAGTTTTAATTACTGAAATCCACACTGATGGATGGACAGATGGATGGATGGATGGATGGATGGATGGATGGATGGATTTGACAAACATTTATAGAGAGCCCATTAGGTGTGAGCAGGCCCCATGTGAAGCCCTGGATACATAAAGGCAAATGAAGCACAGACCCTATACCCCAGGCCCTCCAAGCACAAAAGGGCACACTGGCATATTTTCATCAGACAACATGTTCAGCTGTGCACAGCAACTGCTCCTTGGGCACACAAAGGGGCACGTGATCCAGAGTGGAGATGGTCAGAGACGATGAGATGAGGGGTGGAGATGAGATGCGAGGAGAAACAAGATGGGAGGGGAGATGAGATGGAATGTATCAGGTGATACCACCCAGAGACATTTAAATAAATATCACAGAACCACATCCCGTCACCTCTTTAGTCATTCCTGCGCACTATGTATATACCTGAATGTGTTAATTAAAACTAGGAGCTTCCTGACATGTCCTTTCCTTCCATTTCCTCATACCTATCCTTGATGAGTGAGATGGGATTGTACTTCCTTTTTGTCTTCCCTAAAGAAACCCTAATAGGTCTCATAAAATTCCATTCATTCATGCAATAAATATTCATCAGGTGCTTCTGTGTTCCAGACACTGTGTCAGGGCACGGTATACAAGAAAGCAAAAGGTAGGTATGAACTTCCTTCCTGGAGTTCAGGGTGGCTCTCAGATGCTTCTGGGCACCACAATTCCCTAGCCAACTTGTTTAAAAATGCAGATGTCCCAGGTGTGGTCTGGAGGAAAATGTGATTCAATGTCCCAAACCAGGAGACTGACCCATGCACACTGCAGAACTGTTAGGATGAGGAACCCCTGGCATCCAGAAAGCCTGGGGCTTGAATCCAGAGAGCCTGGTACAGCCATGAATGCATCCCTCAAGCCATTCCCATGTCCCATGAGCATATTGTCCCAACATAAAGCCCAGAAATGCAAAAGAGCAAGAGAAAGGGTGGCCCCCAGTGTGAAAACTCCTGAATACTTCTGCCTGATTATTATTCCATTTGGTCTAATTGCATTTTAAAATGCTCAGTGGGGAAAAAAAAATGCCAAGTCTTTTAATAAATTAAGAGCAGGTCTGCTTTTTAACCTGCAGCAGGTTTTTAAAAAGTCCTGCTGAGGGCACACTGCTTAGAGAGACACGGTCTTTGCAGATGAAGGTAATTAGTGAACACTTTCACCTCTGGAGTCGCGAGGGAGTACAAGGGTCTTCGGTTGCCGCAGTAACCCTTCCTGACTGGGAGGAAACTGGTCTTTACAAAGAACGCCTAAAGATTCAAATGTGGTTTTCTTTCCACGAATCAGGAGGCAGAGTGTGTGCAGGAACTCAAAGCTCATGGAACAGCAGGATGCAGCTTTTCTTGGCTCTGTTACTGAGAGATTGTCTGATGTTTCTTCTCTGACAGGCCATGACTGGGGACACTTGGATGCCCAGCAGAGCTGGATTTAGGGGCAGAAGAGCTGGGCAACTGTCCCAGTTAGTTACCCATCTACGAGGGGCGCTGAAAGATCATGAGAACAAATCAGAAAGATGGTGCCAGTTAACCCAGCTTTCCACACAAGACTCTTGATATAATTAGTGAAATGGAAACTCCAACCAAAGTACACCCCATCCTCGAGGAAAACATAAAACACACTCCTGATGGATACAGAAAGTTCTGGTGGCCTTGGACTCTGATTTGGTGCCAACCTGCCTAAGTCCAAATCCAGGTTCCACCACTCACTGGATATGTGACCTTAGACAACTTCTTTCACCCCCCAGTGCTCTGTTCCCTCAGCCATAAAATAAAAATTATAATAGTGCTGGTTTTGGAAACTAAATGGGCACAAAGGAAACAGACCCGAGCCTGACATGTAGCAGAACTCTGTAAAGGTTAGCTATTCGTTATCATCTTTGTGACCAGCTCAAACAAGTTGCCTGGTGCCACTGGAGGCTGCACCTCTACCTTAGACAGTCACCTGAATGTTTCCTGAATACACAAGCTCTGAGAGCTGAAATTCTGAAAGGAAGTCCTGCATAATGAGTATTTATTATGTTCAAGTAATTAATTTTCTCTCTTAAAAATATAACCCCCTTAGTACTTCTCAAACGAAACCATCTAACTTAGATAATACAAAAGACATTTAAACAACATAAAGCATTACAGAAAAGTTTTGCCCACATGAAAGTCCCACTCCACCACACCGCACCCCAAGAAAAGCAAAACAAACAAAAAACCAATGTTTGAACATTTTGAACAAGTGTTTGTAACCATATCAATATATGCATTACCTCTGTCCTGAGTGGGTAAGTAGCCAACTCTCACCATTTAGGAGTGTAGAAAAACTGTGAAAGAAAGACCATTTCAAATGGTCGAAACGTTACACCATGTTTGATGTTTGTAATAAATCCCTTACTTTGAGCAGAGAGGCACATGACTTCTACTAATGGAAAATTAGATTTTCCTCTATCCCCACTAATGAATGTGGAACCATATTTAAAGATAAACTATGGAGGGTGCCAGAGCATTGGCCTAATCTGCCAGCTTGATCCTAGGCTCCCCTGTCCCCTGTCCCCACCCCACCCTGAGCACAACTGGACACAGAGTCAAAGCCAGAGCCAGAACAAGTGCAGCTTGTGAAGGATTCCAGCCCCAGCAAGCGGTTATATTAAGCACCACCAAGGCTTAGGAAGCATTAGATAAGATGTGGCTGATAATAGTCAAGGCCTCGTTATAATTCTTCCTGAGATGTTTATATTTCTTTCTAAATTACATGATCACATGAAATTTGCAGTGCTACTTGTGATGGCTGGTGTGCCATGATACTGTTACTGTATAGCTAGTTCTTCTATGTTATTTCAGTTTTGTTTTAAAGTATAATTTTAGTTTTTTCACTTTAAAGGTGATAAATAATTATTTTTAAGAATGTGGAAATTACAGAATTATATAAAGTAGATAAGAAAAATCACCTACAATCTCACAGCCCAGAGGCAAGGACAGCTAATCACTCTATTTCCTTCCAGTCTATTTCCTTCCAGTCTTTTTTTTTCCTATGTGTAGATATATACACACATATATATTTTCTTTCTAAATATATTTATTTATTGTAGAGTTGGGATTGTGCTGGTTTCTAGCCCAATTTGACCACTTTAGATTGTAAGCATTTCGTTTTTTCTGCATTGCATCAGTTAGGGTCCTAGCAGGATACAAGTTTCCCTTTAATCTGAGGCTAGATTAGGGGACCAAAAGGAACGCTGAAATAAACCTGGAGGAGGCACACTGGGAAGCTGTTCTCACCCTAAGCCTGCAGGGTCAAGGGGAGGGAGAAGTTACTGGAACAGGAAGGAAGTAGGTAGGGAGGATGAGTGGAAGAGGGTGCCACCTAGCCAAATCAATGGCCTGGAGTAGAGAAACCCAGAAATGAAACCCTGGGCTCTCAGCTGGGGGCTGTGTTTATGGGAAGGGGGCTTTACAGGTCCCCACCCCTAGCTCTGGATTTACCCTCCTCCTCTTCCCCTGCATTATTCTCCTCTCCTCCTACTTCGCCACTCTCTTCCCCAACTCCTCCTCCTCTTCCTCTTCCAACTTCAAGGCCTCCTTCTCTCATCCTGGTGCCCCAGCTTGTCCTGGCTTCTTATTTGTGCCCTAGTCCTGCCCTGACCTTCTCTGGCTGGAATAATTCCCCAAAGAAGTAGCCTGGTGAAGAACCTTATACGACCATCCTGCCCCACCCCCGCTCCTCCAGCTGCACTTCCCACTGGACACACCCAGAAGGAATTCAGAGGGCAAGGAGCCTGGGTGGTGCAGGGCGAACATGCAAGGTGAAAGGAGAACGTCCGTCATGCACATCAGCCAATATGCTTTAAGTACACCTTTAAAAAAGGGACCACCTAGCATTCCTTTATAGAAAAGTACCATAAATTATTTAACCCAGTCCTTGTGGAGTGTTTCTGATTTTTTTTTTTTAACCATCATAACTAGTGCTGCAATAAATATTCTTATACATACATTTTAGGCTGCATCTCTGATTATTTTCTCAGGATAAATTCTTAGGGGTGGCATTACTGGGTCAGGGGAATCTACATTTTTTAAGGCTTTTCTTATATATCACCAAATAGTCCTCCAGAATGTTATTATACCAATTTAAATGCCTCCAGCCAACACATATAAAGTCACCCATCATGTTCACCCAGAGAACTGGTGATGGCTGCCTGCAGTAAAGGAGAAGCTGTTAGGGGAAGCAGCAGCCTGTCCTGGAGGCCATGGTGTGAAAGGTCACACCTGCCAGCCATGAAAACTGACCTGTTTTCAAGACTGAAGGAAGCCTCACAGTCAGTTCACTCCAAGGTCAGTGGGAGTGTCTGACAAAGGGAAGTGAGGTTATGGCTGCTGGGTAGGAGTTTTGTTTCATTTGACCTCACCTACCTAAGGCCAAATGTAAAGTAAACAACAGTGGATGGTCATATAAGGTTCTTCACGGAGCTACTTCTTTGGGGAATTATTCCAGCCAGAGAAGGTCAGGGCAGGACTGGGGCACAAATGAGAAACCGGGACAAGTTGGGGCACTAGGATGAGAGAAGGAGGCCTCAAATCAGAAGAGGAAGAGGAAGACGAGGAGGAGGAGGAGTGGGGGAGGAGAGTGGGGATATAGGAGAAGAGAATGATAGGGAAAGGGGAAGGAGGGTAAATCCAGGGGTGGGGGCCCATGGAGCCCCCTTCCCATAAACACAGCCCCCAGCTGAGACCCCAGTGCCCAACTTCCACAGGCAGGGATAGGGGAGGGGACAGGGATTCCCCACTGAGGAGGTTCCATGTTGGACTCTATTTCCTGTTTTTCAGGGGAATAAACAAGGACCCAAGGGGTCGGAGACCACTCTGGACTTTGCTTGTGAATCAAGAAAACAGGTTGGAGGTTCTAGGGTCCCAGCAGATAAACTAAGGCATAAGAATATTGTGAATGAGATTGCATATATTTGTTCCTTAGCAGATAAATAACATGAATATTTGATCAGTGCTTTATAAATTCAGTGCAAAGAAATAGCAGGCCAAGTCCAAATGGGCATATATATATATATATATATATATATATATATACACACACACACACACACACATGTATATATATATTACAGTTTATTATTGATTGGCTAGAATAGTAATAACAATAGAACAACCCTTGGTGCTAAGACCTTTACAGACATGAAATAATATAACCCTCCTGACAACTGCCTGAGGATCATATTGAATTTCAGGGGACAACTAAGGTAACCTACCCCATCTCACCCGGGCCCCATGTCCGAAACCTACTCCTGACTAATTCCTTCCCACCCTATGCCCCACTGTAGGCAAATGGGGAAGGACTGCAAATGATGTGTGAGGAACTGTACCCTGTGTGCCAGGCAGATGTTCATTCATGAACAAATATTTACATGCCAGAAAGTGTCCTAGGCCTGGTGGATGTGAAGAAAACTCCCTGCTCTCAGGAAGCTGTGCCATCAGGAGAGACAGAGAGATGACACTTTTTTTCCACCTTGGCATCTTTTCCCTTTGGGGGTCCCTTTGCCTGGAAAGCTCTTCTGAGTTCAACTTGGCTGCTCCCTGACACCATTCAGGCCTCTGCTCACCACTCCTTCTTCCAAACAGTCTTCCTGTACCACCGTATCTAAAATACTACCTCCTCGCTCTCTACTCCTCATTGTACTTTATTTTCTCTTGTCACCACCTGACGTGTGTGTGTATTTATGTATAGACATTTGTTTATTCTCTCTCTTACTAAATGATAGACATTCTGAGTCACTTACAGGAAGGTAATTTTCATACGGTGTTTGTGTCTCGGGTCCAGTTGACCCTATTGCTCAGTCCCTGACAGCACATCCCTTTGCTACATTGTCAAGGTTCTTGTGGCAGCAAGCAACAGAAACTCAGTCTGATTAACTTTGGTGAAAGTAAAATTCACTGCAAGGCAGAAAGGAAGGTTAGGCCAGGCCAAGCCCAGGAAACATACAGAAAGCCAGGGAGGCTAGGGAGCTGGAACCAGAGTCGTTTGCTACTGGAGTAAGTGATTAGAACACCGGAGTGAGATATCACTACGCTGGCCACTCGATGCTGCACCTCCGGACTTTCAGTAACTGCCAATATTGTATAAACCACACCTGCGTCTTTCTGCCTCTCCTGCAAGATTCAGAGTCCCATGTGGTTGACTGATCCTGAGTCACATTCTCACCTCCTGCTTCCCCCACCCCAGCTTTGGCTTCCATAGCAGGAGGTGGTACATTGGGACCCTCTGAGATAATACACAGTGGAGAACTCCTCCTGGTTGAAAGAGGGATTGGATGCTGAAAGGCCAAAACTCTCCGTAAATAGCTACAGGATCTGTCAGTAGGAAGTGGCCTCATTCCCAAAAGAGTGATGGAGACTCAGGAAATTTTCTTGGTACCAGGTAACTTATCCACAGGCCCTGAACCTGGACTCTGAAAGTTCCTCTTTCTGCCTGGAGCTGGTCAAAGCCATGCGGAGGCAGAGCTTGCCAGCATCTTGGAGGCTCAGCTGTCAGGTGATGGAGAACAGCTGGGGTGGTGGATCGTCAGGATCACCTGTGAGAAGCTAGGGAGAGGATGGAGTTCCCATGGGAGGCAGCTGAGTCCCTGCTCTCCCTAAACCAAGATAATCAACTGCCTTCTCAGGGCACTGTCACATCACTCATGGGATTTGTTTTCTCTTTGGTAGGCTCTCCTGAGGAAAGAGCAATTAACCTCAAGTCTGTCTTCAAAAGGTTAGACTCTTTTTTTCTTCTGAGAAACATAAAAGAGACCCTGGAAGCGGACATGCCTCTCTGTTTAATTCTTCATGCAACTCCTACCAAGGTCCTGGAAAAGTAATGATCCCTTCACAGTCACCTCTTTAGGGTGGTCCCTAAAACCAGAAGCAGAACAATCTGGAAAACTCCAAGTCAGTGCTTGTTCCTTGGGGCAACCTGCTCTGGGCCTTGTTGAAGAAGAGGTCTGGTTTGTGACATTAGCAAGTACCTGCTGACAACAAGTACAACCACCTCGTCAACTGCCACACTGAGGAAACCAATGTACCAGGGTTGCTGGCTTGGAGGGAAACTTACACCCATGAGAGATGGCAGCTTTTGGCCCCTCGCAGCCGGCGTAGTCTCCTGGATTCCAGGCAGGAGGCCCTGAACTACGCACAAATGAGGGGCCTCCGTCCTATTTTTAAAAGCTCTCCAGGAAATACACTTACCGCCTACACTTCCTCACCACCCACTCGCTCTTCGGGGCTTCTAATCCGGCTTCCGCCCCACCTCGTTCCTGATGGAGCCCCAGGAAGGACTCCAAGGACCTCCTCCGCAGCCACAAATCGGGCAGCCTTGCCCCAGCCCTGATCCTCAGCCGGTTCAGCATTCCACAGGAAATCTCTCCCCTCTGGGTTTCCGTGGCAGGAAACTCCCGTTGTTTTCTCTTGTTAATGTGTGTGCCTCCCCAAGGATCTGAGCTTCGCGCCCCTCCCTCTGTGCCGCCGGCTCCGTGATGTCGCCCACCCTGGGCCTCACCTGAGCCCTCCGTGCAGATGGTCCTCAGGTCCAGCCTCTCTTGTCAGAGCAGTTCTGAGCTCCAGCCCCTGCCGGGCATCGGGTCCCGGGTGCCTCTTCTGAATGTCCAAATATCCCAAACGGAACGGGTCATTTTCTGCTCCAGCTCTGCGCTCCCTTCACATCCTCCTGTCTTAAGAGCCCCGCCACCTTCCAGTGTTCACTCTCTAAATCTTAGCGTCATCTCTGTTGCCCGGTGCCCTCACCTCCCAAATGCAACCGACTGCAAGTTCTGTCTTTACCACATCTCTCTTGTATCACCCCATCTTTCTATTCCCATCAAGTGCTTATATTCTCCTCTTTTTCAGACCATTGCAGTAACCTCCTAACTGAGCCATCTCTACTCTCTCCTCCTCCCTCACCTCTTTCCTCACAATCTATATTCTGTGCTTCTTTGAGGGTACTCTTCAAGTTCCACCAGGAAGGCACTATTTTGTCTCTCGCTGCTCTAATTCTCTCCCTGCTCTAAAACCTGCAGTGGCTCCCATTGCTGATAATAAGTCCTAAGCCTGGCTTTACACTCGTCGTAATTCAAGGCTCTCCAGGTCCACTTTCCATCACTTTCCCTCTAGGTACACATGTCTGCAGTTTACCTCAAATTCCTTCTCACCTTGGAATACTCTGTCTTCCCATCTCCAGGCTTTTGCTCGAGCTGGATCTTTCTCAGGTAAAACCTTTTCTTTTTATTTACATCTACCAAAATCTTACCTTTCCCTTAAGGGTCATCTCAAATGCCACTTCTTCCATGAAGCCTCCCAGGGTTTCCCCAGCCAGCAGTGCTTTCCTTTCCCTCTGCTCCCTGGGTTCCCTCCGTTTATCCCGGCACCCTCATCACACTCAATCTCACATCTCAGTATTTTGAGTATGTGCCTTATTGCCCTGCTCCTGGGTCAGGGATGTCGTCCTACTAACGGAGTCATTTGCTCATGGTTGATATTTGTTGAATCAAGTCATCAGGCTGGATAACCATACACTTGTTTACCTTTCCCTGTTTGAAAATACACATCCAAAATATATAATCGCAGGGACTAATTCAAAGAATATGGAAATATGTTCTGTTCACATCCATAGGTGAAGATCAGAATGTAGATCAAAACCCAGTTCTTTGAGTGACTAGGACCATTGCTGGATGGATTTTCACTAATCTTATGGAAAATATTCAAGGGACTTAATGAGCCTAGCTAGGAAAGGAGGAGGGCAAGGGAGAGGGAGCCAGAGCGGCTGCTGTCAAGAAACACTTTCTTCCTGTAACCATATCCCCCGGGGCCCGGCCAGTACCTTTGCTTAATCTCCCTCTCTGTGGTCACTCAGGATATGATTACTGGCATCAGATGCAAGCACATGTTTCTGTTCCATTAATCTGAGTGAGGCCGAGAAACTGAAAAGGGAGTCACAAGGGCATTGCTGTGTTGGTCTGGTTACCACCTCAAAGAGGAGCAAGAGAGAGGTGGGAGGAAGGATCTGGCAGATGGGCCAGGAGGGGGCCGTGAGAGAGCAAAGGGAGATGAGAAAACCACACAAAGAACAAGTTCCTGTAGTGTGGAGGCTGATTCCTTTCAGCTGTTACAAGATGGGCTATGGAGGAGGGATGTGCACACACACACACACACACACACACAGATACGCACAGGGGCGCCCACAAAGCAACCTATAGACTCAGAGTATCTCCACCATAGGGTTTTGGCAATCAGCCTGATAACCCTTGGTGAGCATTGTTGCTCAGGGTATACAGAAACCCACGTAACATAAATCTGTCTCACACATATAACAGCCTTAATGGGAAGCTGCAGCACGGTAATGAAGACGTGAACAGCTGAAACACAATGTCAGATGGCAGTGGTGACATCTGAAAGCCATAATTTGCGGCTCGGCATATTTTTGTTCCAGGTACCAGAGCCTGCACAAATGCTCACTGACTTGTCTCTCCCAAGCAGCGTCTCTGCTGGGCTTGGCCAGGGGCCAGGTGGTCTTTGCCTTGCCAGCAGGTTTCTGCTATAGAGAGGCCAGGAAGTCTTTCCTGTCAACTGATGGAGCAGAAATGGAGCAACAGAATAGGTGTAAACGCACATCTTATTCCTGAAGTTCGAGTCACTTAAATAACCCATTTCCCTTTAGTCCAATCAAAGTGTCCTGGCCAAATGTCTTGAGGGGTGGCCGAAAGAGCCAAAATAATTTTAGCTAAGTCAGAGCTTGGGGGCTTCTGGAAAGGTCAGATGAGACATTACAGAGCACAGAGGCACCAGATGCTGTTTTTCAGCTGTGACTCTCCCTTCTTTCAATCCCTCCTTCTCATTGCTACCTTCCCAGAACCTCAGCAATGCAGACAAGCAATTTCTTCAAGTATAGGCCTTCAAATTAAAGGTTACATTTCCAGTCCTAGCTAGCTACCTGGCAGTTAAATGGCATCAATGCATGAGTTAAGGTTTGTAAATGCAAGGGAAGAGGGGCTCCACTGAGCAAGGAGTGTTACGTTCAGCCCCCAAGGAACTGAGGAATTCAAAGTCTAGGCAAAGTGGCCTTTTCCACCACCTTAATCCTCCCTGCTGGGTCTCCACTCAGCAGCCCGTGTACATCTGTTGACCCGCTGCTCCGGACTGCCTTCCTGCCAGGCTCTGTGGAGTGGGCAGAGAGGATAAAGTGACTGTTAACAGCAGGAGTCTTAACTCCTGGCCTGGGTCCCTAAAAGCACAAGCTGCAAAACAGTTTAAGCTGCCACCAAGACACCCTGCCCACACTGTGGTGGCTCTGGGACCCTTTCACCTGCACAGAGGTTTGCTTCCAGGAACTTTGAGGGTCAACTGGAGCTTCACTGTGAAGTTGGGTTGCTGGTGAGGGCTGCGGCACCTACCACAAGCGCCTTAATGTGCACTACCTGAGGCTGCTATGAATCCCCCCTTACAAAGGCTCAGCTCCATGGCATGAGGAGAACCTCTGGGAGCAGGTGTGGCGGGAGTTCAGTGCTCACAGGGCATCAGTCTGAAGCCAGCCTGCAGGGAGGAGTGAGAGGAACAGGGTCACACAGCAGACACGGGCCCCACCCCTGAGAAGCTTGTCCAACACCTGCTTTGCAGAGATGGGTCTGACCTGAGTTCTTGGGATCCCAAACATTTTCCCACCCAGAAGACAGCACACAGTCTTACAAGCTGTGAACATCACGTTTCTTGGGAAACTGGGGGACTAGTTTATTTTCGCTTTTTACTGCAAACATTTTATATTTTTGTTGAGATTAACATTTTATTGGGATATGATTTATATACAGGGAAATTCACCCTTTCTAGTATACAGTTCTGTCAGTTTTAACAAATACAGATATTCATGTAACTCTCCCTACAATCAAGATGTAAAGCATTTCCATCTTTCCAAAAAGTTCCCTCATGCCTCTTCGTCATCAAATCTGACCCCTCAGCTCCAGCCCCTGGCAGCCACTCATCTGATTTCTGTCTCTGTAATAGTTTTGCCTTTCCTAGAATGTCATATAAATAGAATAATACATTATGTAGCCTTTCAAATCTGGCTTCTTTCACTTAGCATGATTTATTGTGGATATATACATGTCGTTGTGCATAGCCATAGCATGTTCTTTTTTATTGCCAAGAGGTATTGCAGTGTATGAATGTACCACTCTTTATCATTAACTAGTTGAATGACATTTGGAACATTTGCATTTTTGTGATTATGAATAAAGTTGCTGTAAACATTCAAATGCAAGTTGCTATGATCTGAATTTTCATCTCTTCCAAAACTGAAGTTGAAATTTAATCCCCAATGTGGCAGGATTGGGAGGTGTAGTCTGTGAGAGGTGATTGGGTCATGAGAGCGCTGCCTTCTGGAATGGATTAGTCCATTCATGTATTAATGGATTAAAGGGTTATCCTGGGAGTGAGACTGGTGGTTTTCTAAGAAAAGGGAGAGAGACCTGAGCTAGCACGTTCGGCCCCCTGGCCATGTGATGCCGTGTCACCTTGGGACTCTGCAGAGTCCCCACCAGCAAGAATGCCCTCACCAGATGTGGCCCCTCAACCTTTGACCACAAGTTGGCCCCTTAATTTAGCCTCTAGAACTGTAAGAAATAAATTTTGTTTTTTAGTAAATTACCCAGTCCCAGGGATTCCAGTATAGCAACAGAAAGAAGCTAAGACACAAGTTTCTGTGTGACCATAGGCTTTTATTTCTCTTTGGTAGATACCCAATAATGAGATGGTTTGGTTGTCTAGTAAGTGTATGTTTAATGTTGTAAGAAATTGCCAAACTGTTTTCCAAAATTGCTGTACATCTTACTCCCAGCAGCAGTGTGTTATAGTTCCAGTTCTTCCACATGCACTTGGTATCATCAAATTTTCTTTTCT
This sequence comes from Cheracebus regulus, assembly GCA_963574635.1. NCBI lineage: Eukaryota > Metazoa > Chordata > Mammalia > Primates > Pitheciidae > Cheracebus > Cheracebus regulus. The sequence goes on from CAUYQU010021156.1 coordinate 23,703, forward strand.
TTTAGCCATTCTACTAGGTGTATAGTTGCATTTTATGGTAGCTTTAGTTTGTATTTCCATAATGACTAAAGATATTTAACACCTTTTTTACTTGCTTATTTGCCATTCATATAGCTTTTTTTTTTCCCCTTGAGACAGAGTCTCATTCTGTTGCCCAGGCTGGAGTGCAATGGCACGACCTCGGCTCACTGCAACCTCCACCTCCCGTGTTCAAGTGATTCTCCTGCCTCAGCCTTCCGAGTAGCTGGGACTACAGGCATGTGCCACCACGCCCGGCTAATTTTTATATATTTTTTTTAGAAGAAACAGGGTTTTATCATATTGGACATGCTGGTTATGAACTCCTGACCTCATGATTCCCCCACCTTGGCCTCCCAAAGTGCTGGGATTACAAGCGTGAGCCACTACACCCAGCCATAGCTTCTTTGATGACACATTTGTTAAAATTTTTGGCCATTTTTTATGAAGGTGTTTTCTTATTCTGAGTTTCGAGAATTCTATATACAGACTCAGTAACCGCAGGGGAGTGGTTTCAGGGCCCCGGTTTATAACCAAATTGGAGTATACTCAGGTCCTACAGTCTGCCTGGGGAACTTGCCTGAAGGAAAAGTTTGCCCTCCATATTCACAGTTTTCATATCCCATGAACACTGTGAATACTGTATTTTCAGCATTTGATTGAAAAAAATCTGTGTATAAGTGGGTTCGCACAATTTAAACCCATATTGTTCAAGAGTCAACTGTATTCTGCATATAAGCCATTTGTTATTATCAGATATGGGCTTTGCAAATATTTTCTCCCAGTCTGTGGTTTTTAAAATTTCTTAACGCTGTCTTCTAAAAGTGCAGAAGTTTTTAATTTTGGTGAAGCCCAAGTTATCAATTAGATTGTGGTTTTGGTATTATATCTAAGAACTCATTGCATAACTCAGGGTCACAAAATTCTTCTCTAGCATGTTTTATAGAAGGATGAGTTCATGTTTTTTTGTTTGTTTTTGGTATATCGATATCCAGTTCTTCCAGTGCCATTCTGTGAAAGTCCATCCTTTCCCCGTTGAATTGTCTTTGAACTTATGTCAAAAATCAATGAATGGTATATATGTAGTTATATTTGTGGACCCTCTACTATGAAAAGTTGATTTAAATGTTTATCTTTTCACCAATGTAAGATTATCTTGATTTTTGTGCTTTATAATAAGCCTGGAAGTAAGGTTGCATGGATCCCCAAATTTATTTGTTTTTAGCTAATTTGGCTATGCTATTGTTTCTATATATATTTTAGAATCACCTTATTGATTTCTACAAAAAATCTTGCTGAAAATTTTTGGGTTATTGAATCAATAGATTGCTTTGGGGATAATTGACATCTTAAAAATATAAGCTTCCATAAACATATCATGTTTCTCCATTTATTTAGATCTTTGATTTCTTCCATCCAAGTTTTGTAGTGTTCAGAATACAGATCTTGCACATTTTAAAAATATTTCAACTTAAGAATTTAATATTTTTAGATGCTATTGTAAATGTTACCTTCTTTGAAATGATATTTATTTTTAATTGAAAAATGTTCATTGCTAGTGTATAGAAATACAATTGTTTTGATATACTGATTTTATATCTTGTATCCTTGCTAACCTCATTTACTAATTCTAGTAGCTTTTAAAAACAGATTATTTAGAATTTCCTATATAGATTATTATGATGTCTGCAAAATGGAGACGGTTTTTTTTTTTCTAACTTGTATGCCTTTTATTTCCTTTTCTTGTTTTATTTCACTGTCTAGGACTTCCATGACAATTTGGAATACAAGTGGTGAGAATAGACATCCTTACCTTGCTTTCCATTTTAGGGGAAATTATTCAGTTACCCACTGTTAAATATGATGTTAGATATAGAATTTTTGTGGATTCCCTTTACCAGATTGAGAGTGGTCCTTTCTATTTCTAGCTAGCTGAGAGTTTAGTTTGTTTTTGTTTTATTATGAATGGACTTTAAATTTTATCAGGTGAGATGTCCTCATTTTTCTTGTTTACTCTATGTATATGGTAAATTACACTGATTGATTTTTAAAATGTTTAAATTTTTAAACTAGTCTTGCATTCCCAGGATAAGATCCTAATATATTGTCCTTTATTTATATTGCTGGGTTCAATTTTTTTTAATATTCAGTTGATGAATTTTGCATTTATGTTCATGAGGTATATTGGTTTGTCATTTTCTTGTCATGCAGTATCTCTGGTTTTGATATCAGCATAGTGCTGGTATTATAAAATGAGTTGGGAAGTGGTTGCTTTTTTTCTATATTCTGGAAAAGTTTGTGGGGGATTGGTATTATTTTTTCCTAAATCGTCTGATAGAATTTCTCAGTGATGCCATTTTGGCCTTGAGTTTTCCTTATAAAAAGGTTTTTACCTACAAATTAAATGTTTTAAATAAGATGTAGGACGACTGAAATTATCTATGGCTTCTTTAATATACCTTTTAAGAAACTAGTCTTATCACCTAACTGGTTGAATTTATGGACATAAAGTTGTTCATAATATTCCCTCTTAACCTTTTAAAGTCTGTATGATTTATAGCAATGTTCCCTTTTTCATTCCTTATATGGGTATTTGAGTCTTTACTCTTCTTTTTTATTTTTGATCTGAGTAAACGATTATCAAATTTATTTATTTTAAGGAAACTGCTTTTGGTTTTGTTGCCTATCTGTATCGTTTTTCTGTTTTCAGTGTTACTGTTTTCTGCTCCTATTTTTATTTTATGCTGTCTGCTTATGTTAGGTTTAGTTTGTTCTTTTTTATAGTTTCTTAAGATAAAAGCTTTGACTATTGATTTGAGATCTTTCTTATTTCTGATTAGGTGTACATTGCTATACATTTCCTTCTAAGCCCTGTTTTAGTTACACCTCACAACTTTTCATATACTGTGTTTTCATTCCATTAAAACTTTTTTCCTTTTTTAATTGTCTTTTTATTTCTATAGGTTATTGGGGAAGGAGTGGTGTTTGGTTACATGAATAAGTTCTTAGGGGTGATTGGTGAGATTTTGGTGTACCCATAACCCAAGCAGTATACACTGCACCGTATTTGTAGTCTTCTATCTCCCACCCCATTCCTGCCCTTTCTCCCTGAGTCCCCAAAGTCCATTGTGTCATTCTTATGTCTTTGCATCCTCATAGCTCAGCTCCCACTTATGAATGAGAACATATGATATTTGGTTTTCCATTCCTGAGTTACTTCACTTAGAATAATAGTCTCCAATCTCATCCAGGTCACTGTAAACATCATTAATTCATTCCTGTTTATAGCTGAGTAGTATTCCATCATACACATATATCACAGTTTCTTTATCCACTTGTCGATTGAGGGGCATTTGGGTTGGTTCCACATTTTTTTATCCACTTGTTGATTTAGGGGCATTTGGGTTGGTTCCACATTTTTGCAATTGTAAATTATGCTGCTATAAACATGCATGTGCAAGTTTTCATATAATGACTTCTTCTTCATATAATGACTTCTTTTTCTCTGGGTAGATACCCAGTAGTGGGATTGCTGGATCAAATGGTAGTTCTACATTTAGTTCTTTAAAGAATCTCCACATTGTTGTACTAGTTTACATTCTCACCAGCAGTGTAGAAGTGTTCCCTGTTCACCACATCCACACCAACATCTACTGTTTTTTGATTTTTTGATTATGGCCATTCTTGCAGGAGTGAGGTGGTATCGCATTGTGGTTTTGATTTGCATTTCCCGGATCATTAGTGATGTTGAGCATTTTTTCAAATGTTTGTTGGCCATTTTTATGTCTTCTTTTGAGAATTGTCTATTCATGTCAATTGATGGGAGTGTTTAATTTTTTCTTGTTGATTTGATTTTGTTGTAGATTCTGGATACTAGTCCTTCGTCAGATGAATAGATTGAGATTGTGAAGATTTTTTTCTCACTCTATGGGTTGTCTGCTTACTCTGCTGACTGTTCCTTTTGCCATGCAAAAGCTCTTTAGTTTAAGTCTCAGCAATTTATCTTTGTTTTTATTGCATTTGCTTTCGGGTTCTTGATCATGAAATCTTTGCCCATGCTGATGTCTAGAAGGATTTTTTCAATGTTATACTCTAGAATTTTTATAGTGTCAGGTCTTAGATTTAAGTCCTTAATCCATCTTGAGTTCATTTTTATATAAGTTGAGAGATGAGGACCCAGTTTCATTTTCTTACATGTGGGTAGCTAGTTACCCGAGCACCGTTTGTTGAAAAGAGTGTCCTTTCCCCACGTTATGTTTTTGTTTGCTTTGTTGAAGATCAGTTGGCTGTAAGCACTTGGGTTTATTTCTGGGTTCTCTATTCTGTTCCATTGGTCTACGTGCCTATTTTTATACCAGCACCATGCTGGTTTGGTGACAATGGCCGTATAGTATAGTTTGAAATCAGGTAATGTGACGTCTCCAGATTTGTTCTCTTTGCTTAGTCTTGCTTTGGCTATGTGGGCTCTTTTTGGGTTTCATATGAATTTTAGAATTGTTTTTTCTAATTCTGTGAAGAATTATGGTGATATTTTGATGGGAATTGCATTGAATTTGTAGATTGCTTTTGGCAGTATGGTCATTTTCACAATATTGATTCTACTCCATCCTTGAGCATGGGATCTGTTTCCATTTGTTTGTGTCATCTATGATTTCTTTCATCAGTGTTTTGTAGTTTTCCCTATAGAGGTCTTTCACCTCCTTAGTTAGATATATTCCTTTTTTTTTTTTTCAGCTATTGTAAAAGGAGTTGAGTTCTTGATTTGATTCTCAGCTTGGTCACTGTTGGTGTATAGAAAAGCTACTGATTTTTGTACATTAATTTTGTATCTGGAAACTTTTCTGAATTCTTTTATCAGTTCTAGGAACTTTTTGAAGGAGTCTTTAGGGTTTTCTAGGTAAACGATCATATTATCAGCAAACAGTGACAGTCTGACTTCCTCTTTACTGATTTGGATAACCTTATTTCTTTCTCTCGTCTGATCGCTCTGGCTAAAACTTCCAGTACTCTGTTAAAGAGGAGTGGGCATCCTTGTCTTTCCAGTTCTCACAAGGAATGCTTTCAACATTTCCCTATTCACTATTATGTTAGCTGTAGGTTTGTCAGAGAGGGCTCTTATTATATTGAGGTGTATTCCTTGTATGCCGATTTTGCTGAGAGTTTTAATCATAAAGAGATGCTGGATTTTGTCAAATGCTTTTTCTGCATCTACTGAGATGATCATGAGATTTTTGTTTTTAATTCTGTTTATGTGGTGTATCACATTTATTGACTTGTGTATATTAAACCATTCCTGCATCCCTGGTATGAAACCCACTTGATCGTGGTAAATTATCTTTTTGATATGTTGGATTTGGTTAGCTAGTATTTTGTTAAGGATTTTAATAACTACGTTCATGAGGGATATTGGTCTGTATTTTTCTTTTTTGGTTATGTCCTTTCCTAGTTTTGGTATTAGGGTGATACTGGCTTCATAGAGTAAATTAGGGAGAGTTTCCTATTTCTGTATCTTGCGGAATAGTGTCAAAAGGATTGGTACCAATTCTTCATTGAATGTCTGGTAGAATTCTGCTGTGAATCTGTCTGGTCCTGGAACTTTTTTGTTCATAATTTTTTATTTACTATGTCGATCTCATCACTTGTTATTGGTCTGTTCAGGGTATCTAATTCTTCCCGATTTAAGCGAGGAGGATTGTATCTTTCCAGGAAATTATCCATCTCTTCTAGGTTTTCTAATTTATGCGCATAAAGATGTTCATATTAGCCTTGAATGATCTTTTGTACTTCTGTAGTGTCAGTTGTAATATCTCTCACTTCATTTCTTATTAAGGTTATTTGGATTTTCTTTTTTCTTTTCTTGGTTGATCTTGCTAATGGTCTATCAATTTTATTTATCTTTTCAAAGAACCAGGTTTCTGTTTCATTTATCTTTTGTATTGTTTTGTTTGTTTTAATTTCATTGAGTTCTGCTCTGATCTTGTTAATTTCCTTTCTTCTGCTGGGTTTGGATTTAGTTTGTTCTTATTTGTCTAGTTCCTTGAGGTGTGACCTACATTGTCTGTGCTCTTTCAGACTTTTTGATGTATGTGTTAGGGCTACGAACTTTCCTCTTAGCACCACCTTTGCTGTGTCTCAGAGATTTTGATAGGTTGTAGCACTGTTCTCTCTTAGTTCAAAGAATTTTTAAATCCATCTTGATTTCATTTCTGACCCAGTGATCATTCCAGAGCAGGTTATTTAATTTCCATGTATTTGCATGGTTCCTTTTGGAGTTGATTTCTGGTTTTATTCCAATGTGGTCTGAGAAAGTGCTTGATATAATTTCAATTTTCTTAAACTTATTGAGGTTCGTTTTATGGCCTATCATATGGTCTATCTTGGAGAAAGTTCCATGTACTCTTAAATAGAATGCATATTCTGCAGTTGTTGGATAGAATATTCTGTGTATATCTGTTAAGTCCATTTGTTCAAGGGTATAATTTAAATCCATTGTTTCTTTGTTGACTTTCTGTCTTGATGACCTGTCTAGTGCTGTAAGTGGAGTATTAAAGTCCCTCACTATTATTGTGTCACTGTCTATCTCATTTCCTAGGTCTATTAGTAATTGTTTTATAAATTTGGGAGCTTCCAGTGTTAGGTACATATATGTTTAGGACTGTGATATTTTCCTGTTGGACAAGGCTTTTTATCATTATGTAATATCCTTCTTTGTCTTTTTAATTGCTGTTGCTTTAAAGTTTGTTTTGTCCAATATAAAAATAGTTATTCCTGCTTGCTTTTGGTGTCCATTTACATGAAATGTCTTTTTCTAACCCTTTACCTTAAGTTTATGTGAGTCCTTATGTGTTAGGTGAGTGTGGTGAAGGCAGCAGATGGTTGGCGAATTCTTATCCATTCTGCAATTATGTACCTTGTAAGTGGAGCATTTAGGGCATTTATATTCAATGTTAGTATTGAGATGTGGGGTGGAATTCCATTCATTGTGCTATTTGTTGCCTGTCTACCATGGCTTTTTGTTCTTGTTTTTTTTAATTGTATTTTTTGTTTTATAGATCCTGTGAGATTTATGCTTTAAAGAGGTTCTGTTTTAATGTGTTTTCAGAATTTGCTTCAATATTTAGAGCTTCTTGTAGCAGTTCTTACAGTGGTGGCTTGGTAGTGGTGAATTCTCTCAGTGTTTGTTTGCCTGAAAAATACTGTAACTTTTCTTCATATATGAAGCATAGTTTCACTGGATACAAAATTTCTGGCTGATAATTGTTTTGTTTGAGGAGGCTGAAAATAGGGCCTCAACCCCTTCTAGCTTGTAGGGTTTTTGCTGAGAAACCTGCTGTTAATCTGATAGGTTTTCTTTTATAGGTTACCTGGTACTTCTGTCTCACAACTCTTAAGATTCTTTCCTTCCTCTTAACTTTAGACAACCTGATGACAATGTGCCTAGGTGATGATCTTTTTGCAATGAATTTCTCAGGTGTTCTTTGTGCTTCTTGTATTTGGATGTCTAGGTCTCTAGTAAGGCTAGAGAAGTTTTCCTTGATTATTGCCCTAAATATGTTTTCCAAACTTTTAGATTTTGTTCCTTCCTCAGGAACATTAATTATTCTTAGGTTTGTTCATTTAATACAAGCCCAGACTTCTTGGAGGTTTTGTTCATTTCTTATTCTTTTTTCTTCGTCTTTGTTGGACTGGGCTAATTGGAAGACCTTGTCTTCGAGCCTGAATTTCTTTCTTCTACTTGTTCAATTCTATTGCTGAGACTTTCCAGAACATTTTGCATTTCTGTAAGTGTGTCCATTTGAAGTTTTGATTGTCTTTTCTTTATGCTATCTATTTCCTTGATGTTTCTCCCTTCACTTCTTGTATCATTTTTTGCATTTCCTTGCATTGAGCTTCACCTTTCTTTGGTGCCTCCCTGATTAGCTTAATAACTAACCTCCTAAATTCTTTTTCAGGTAAATCAGGGATTTCTTCTTGGTTCGGGTCCATCTGTGAGCTAGTGTGATTTTTTTTGGGAATGTTAAAGAACTTCATTTTGTAATACTATCAGAGTTGGTTTTCTGGTTCCTTCTCATTTAGGTAGGCTCTGTTAGAGGGAAGGTCTGGGGCTGAAGGCTGTTGTTCAGATTCTTTTGTCCCACAGGGTATCTCTCCCCCTTTTCCTATGGATGTGGCTTCCTAAGTGCTGACCTGTAGTGATTGTTATCTCTCTTCTGGATCTAGCTACCCAGCAAGTCTACCAGACTCCAGGCAGGTACTGGCAGTTGCCTGCACAGAGTCCTGTGATGTGAGCTGTCTATGGGTCTCTCAGCCATGGATACCAGCACAGTATTAGGGGTGTCTCGTGAGTTCTGCAGGAGCAATCCACTTTTTTCAGGGGGTCTGTGGGTCCTCTCAGGTTTCCTGATTTATTCCTGTAGTCATCCTGGAGCAAAAATTCACATGCGAACCTCCACACACTGCTCTGTTCATCTGAGTTGGAGCTGCAATCTAGTTCTGCCTCCCATCCGCCATGATTGTAGAGATTCCAAAACCAGAAAATTTTATTTCTAATCTTCCAGGGGCTCCTGGTGTCTTAGCTGTGGCTCTCCCAATATCTACAGATCACAGGGTCACAGAGGCTGGGCTTCTAGGAGCAGAGGACACAGACCTGTGAAGACTAGACTTCTCAAAAATTTTTTCTAACTCCCTTGTAACTTCCACTTTGATAACAGGTTACGTAGAGGTGTATTATTGAATTTCTATATATTGTAGGTTTTTCAGAGATTGTTCTGTTGTTCACTTCTAGTTTAATTCTATAAACCAAAACTGTGGCAGGAGAACATACTTTGTCTCACTCCAGTTCATTTAAATTTGCTAAGATTTATTTTACGACCCAGAATATGTTCTATCCTGTGAGTGTTCCATGTACATGTGAAAAGGGAATGTGTGTTGTGCTGCTGTTGGACGGAGTGCTCTGTGAGTGTCAGTTAGCTCAGGTTGGTTGATAGTGTTCTTCAGTCACCTATCTCCTTACTGATTTTCTGTCTACCTTTCTATCTATTGCTGAGACAGAATCATTGAACTCTAGTCGCAATTTTGAATTTATCTATTTCTTTTTTCAGTTTTATCAGCTTTTGTTTCATGTATTTTGAAGCTCTGTTGTTCAATCCATATTTCTTTAGGATTGTTATGTCTTCTTGACGAATTGACCCCCCTATTATTATTTTATCATTTTGTAACCCTAGTAATATTTCTTATTCTAAAGTCTACTTTGATATTAATATAATCATATTTGCTTTATTTTGATTAGCATTTACTTGATAAACTTGGTGCATCTTTTTCATCTTTTAACTTTCAACCTCTCTATATTTTTATATTTAAAGTAGGTTTCTTATACACAGCATCTGGTTGGATCTTGGCTTTTTTAACCAAACTGACAACTTCTGCCTTTTAATTTGATGTGGTTAGTCATTTATATTTAATGTAATTATTGACATGGTTAGACTTAAATCTACCATGTTGCTATTTGTTTTTTATTTGTTTACTGTGTTATTTTTTGCTGTTGTTCTTTGTCTGACTGCTTTTGGATTGAATACTTTTTATTCAATTTTATCTCTAGTATTGACTTATTATTTATGCCTTTAAAATTTTTTGATGGATGCCCTATGTTTTACAATACATGTCACAATTAATTACCTTCAAATAATATAAGGTTTCATGTGTAATGTAAGGACCTTACAGCAGTAAACTTCTCATTCCTCCCTCTCACTCCTCCCTCCTACTATTTTTGTTTTAGAGAATCAATTATCTTTCATTCTAGAGAGTGATTAAACATAACAAAAATATTTTTACCTTTATTTTAACCATTTTCAGAGATCTTTATTTTTTGCGGTAAATCTAAGTGTCTGTTGGATGTCATATCTGTCTAAAAGAGCTTCTTTTAACATTCCTGGAGGTGCAGAGTCGCAGGCAGTGAATTCTCTCAGCCTTTGTTTGCCTAAAACAGTATTTACTTTACTTTCATTTTGAAAAATATTCTGGCTAGATATAGAATTCTGGGTTTACTGTTTGTTTGTTTGTATATTTCCTTTCAGTTCTTTACATTTTTCACTCTGTGGTCTTCTGGATTGTATAGCTTCAGAATAGAAAACAGTTGTAATTCTCGTCTTTTTCTTTGTGTCTACTTTTCTTTAAGTTTTGTTTACAGGAGTTTGCATAAATAGGATGTGTAAGGCTATTGTTTCTCTTCTTCCTCCTCCTCCCCTTCCTCCTTCTCCTCCTTCTTTTTTATTTCTTATGCTTTGGGATATCTGAGCTGCTTGGATCTGTACAGTGATGTTTTTATTTTTGGAAAATTCTATGCCATTGTCTCTTCAAATATTTCTTCTACTCTGTCTCCTTCTTATCCTTTGGGATTTCAATTACAGGTGCATTGAACAATTTGCTATTGTCTTACAGTTCTAGTCTTTCTTACTTTTTATTTCTTTTGGTGTTTCAGTTTGGATAATTTCTGTTGACCTGTTTTCAAGTTCACCGATCCTCAACTGTGTCAGTTCTGTTTGTGAGCCCTCAAAGGCACTCTTCCTCTCTTTTTATTTTTGGCGTCTTCATTTGACTTTTTCTTACAGTTTTCCTCTCTCTGCTCAATTTTTCCATCTGTTTATTCATGTTCTTCACCAGTCCACTGGAGCTTTTAAATATTAATTATAGTAATTTCCTGTCTCTTAGTACCAACATCCAGGTCATCTCTGAGTTTGATCTGGTTGATAACTTTGTCTCTTAACAATGAGTTGATATTTTTCTGCTTCTTCCTCTGTCTCATGACATTTTGTTGAGTGCTGGAATCGTGGGTAAAATAATAGAGACTGAGATAACCATTATTTCTGTTTGGAAATGAGCATGTCTTTTCTTCTGTCTAGGCTTTAGTGCTGAGTCAATCTAGTTAGGAGTTGAAGTGGACTTGGGTTTGGGTTTGTGGCCCCCTTTTGTTCAGTAGTAGCTTCCAATTCTTCTAATGCAGTGGTTTTCCAACCAGGGGTGATTTCCACCCCCCAGTGAATATTTGGCAATGTCTGGAGACTTTTTTTTAATTGTCACAACTGGGAGAAAAACATGATACTGGAATTTAGTGGGTAGAAGCCAGGCATGCTGCTAAACATACTGCAATGCACAGATAGCTCCCCACAGCAAATAATTATCTGGCCAACAGCGTTAATAAGATGAGGTTGAGAAATCCTGGTCTAACTTTGAGTCATACTTAGGGTAGGGGGAATAGGATTCTAGTTATTCTCAAAGATTCTTGTCCAGCACCGTTTCAGCCTTTACTATGTGCCTGTACCTCAAAGAGAGTCTCTTTTAGTATATTCTTGTCTGTTATATAACAGTGGACAGCTGTTGCTTGTTACTTGGATTTGCTCGTGGTGTAAAGTGGGAGGGGGCTGGTCTTTCTTTCGCTGCTCACCCTCAGTCTCAGGCAGGATCTGTATCCTGGATCTCATTCTTGGGGTTTTCTCAGGGATTCTACCCCACTCCCTATGGCAGGCAAACTGTGTCCTGTGTCTTTGGTGAGTCTTCCTGCCTTCCTTTAGCAGTAGAAGATCTCTCACAGCACTGGTGTAGAATTCTTGGCCCAGGAATGCCTCCTACCCCTGTCCCAGAGGTAACAGTGTTTTTCTCTTTACCCTTTCCCTGTATCCTGCAGGTATCAAGATTTGTTGCCCACCTTCAGGGGCTCAAGGCTTTTGCTCCATGGAAGGGAAGGCTTTTGCTTTTCCTGCAGTGGCAGCTGCTTCTTCCTACAAATTTGCTTTCTCAGGTCTCCCACCATTGCCCTAGTCTTACCTGTGAGCCCCTAGAGAAGGTCCCTGGAGAAGAGCCTTGAAGTAGATATGATGTCTCTTATGTCTGTGGGTTCTATACTGTCTCAGTAGCCAGACTTTTTTTTTTTTTTACTATTCACTAACATTTTAGCTTAACTCCTCATCTCCATGAGGATGGCACATGGTGTCTCTTCCCGCTCTGCTCTGCCATAGGGAAGCCAGTGTTCATGCTCATCTTTTCTAGGAGGAGCCTGTCTTTCCTTAGATTTCAGACTACTTGGCTGCTCTGCTCATATGTTTCTTCTTGTTGCTCTCTCCAGCTATCTACATTCTAGACACCACCTTTACCGGGCATAGCATTTTTAATAAAGTCTGTCCTGTGGCAATGCATTTTTTTTTTAATACAAATGAGCTCACAAGTGAGCAGCAAGCAGGGGATGAGTCAGTATTATGCAGAAGTTGTGTTGGTTCTGATGCAACTTTCTCCAGCATGTTAATATTTTGAAGCAATTTGGAGTAAACGTTTTCAAAACTGAAGTCTTAAAAATACATACTAAGGCCAGGCATGGTGGCTCACTGCTGTAATCCCAGCAGTTTGGGAGGCCGTGACAGGTGGATCATGAGGTCAGGAGTTGAAGACCAGCCTGGCCAGGATGGAGAAACCCCGTGTCTACTAAAAATATAAAACAAATTAGCTGGGCATGGTGGGGGACACCTGTAACCCCAGCTACTTGGGAGGCTGAGGCAGAGAATTGCTTGAAGTTGGGAGGCAGAGGTTACAGTGGGCCAAGATCACGCTACTACACTCCAGCCTGGCTGACAGAGAGAGACTTCACCTCAAAATAAATAAATAAATAGCTAAAACTTCAGGGGGGAAAAAACCTACAAAAACCCTGAAAATCTACAGTCTTGCCTTTCTAGTTCAAGTAGTGTCCTAAGCTATCTGGACAGACTGAAAGTACTGATAAAGAAGCTGCAAAGATATTATGCCCTGTGTCAAAACAGTGAGCTAATGAAGAAGGCTGTACCCTAGATCCAAATTTTGATATTGATGAAAATGTTATCAGTCAAAAGTGAATGCCCTCTAAAACAGATTTCCAAAGAGGAAGTATTAGCCATCGGCTTCATATTCCTGTATATACCTATGTCAGTATTTTTATTAGGATTACTAGTGATCTTTATTGATGTTCTGTTTCAAACTTCCATAGGTTCCAGTGATTTGTCTCAATCCTATTTTCTCTATAAACTCTGTTATTTTTGGTGCATAACTTTTCAGAATGGGAGTTTTTAAGAATGCAAGAATTATAATATTGCAAAATAACACTAATATGTATTTTTCTTCTGATAATGAAAGCAATACATGCTCATTATTGAAAAACTGGAAACTACAGAAAAGTAAAAGAAAATAATGCAACAGTCATTATTCTACTCATAGATATTTTCAATATCTTACTAGTTTTTTTCTATTTCATATATACTTATTGTAACCATAGTGAGAATGAAGCCACTACAGTTTTCAAAATGAAAGAGTGCAAAACATTTTTTAAAATAATTTCTGCAGCAATGAGGGAAAAAATTCACTTAGGGAAACTTCACACACACACACACACACACGAACACGCACACACATACACCATAAAACAACCCTCCTACCCTGAGAAAATAGCTCTTTATGGCAGAAAATGGACATATTCAGACTTTGATCCAATTGAAGTTAAAACAGATGGAACTTAGTTCATGATGATATTTAAGCACCAAAATCTATATTAGTCAGGGTTTTCCAGAGAAGCAGAACCAATAAGATAACTTATATATGAGGGAATTTATTACAGGAATTGTTTCACACACTTATAGAGGCTAAGAAGTCGCACAATATGGCCTTTGGAAGCTGGAGAACCGGGAAGCCAATGGTGTGAATCAGACTGAGTCTGAAAACCTGAGAACCAAAATGGGAGTGAGGGAAGAGGGGCTTCTGGTGTTAAGTCCCAGAGTCTGAAGGCCTGAGAACCTTGAGCTCTGATGTTGGAAGACAGAAGAAGAAGGATATCCCAGCTCAAGAAAGGTGTTCTTCTCCGAATGTGATGACCTTGAGATTTGGGACCTTTAAAAGGATTTTTCTGAATCAAAGGCATAAAAATTTATGATTTATATAGATTCAATTAAATCTCTTTTGGCACGTATGCTAAACGAAGTAATCCATACTTCAATCGTACAGCAACACTCCCACACTAATTTGTTTTAAGAGTCACCATCTTGCTGAATCTGCTGAAGGACTGATCTTCTACATTGCTCTTTACTCTGCATTCTTGAACTCTGGAATTCTGCAAGTCACCAGGAAGAAATGAACAGGGCAAAACATCTGCAGTAATTCAATAAGGATATTATGTGCATGTTTCTTTTCTTAAATGTTATTTAGATTCAAGGGATACATGTGTTTGTTTGTTACATAGATATTACACGCATAATGGTGGGGATTGGGCTTCTAGGATACCCATTACCCAAATATTAGACATTGCACCCACTAGGTAATTTTTCAACTCTCGCCCTCCTCTTTTCCTCCCAGCTTTAGAATCCCTAGAGTCTATTTTCTTCATCTTTATGTCCATGTGTACCATTTGTTTAGCTCACACTTCTAAGTGAGAACGAGATGTGCATATTTGATTAATATAGTAGCCCACTCACTGCAAATGGGTTTCCAGAGAGAGAGAGAGAGAGATTGCACAGGGGAAAGGATCATCCTTCCTTTGCCTCTCTCCCATCAAAGAAGACACATAAAACATGAGCAAATACTCTGGAATTCTCTGGCCACCAGATGAAGGCTAATGTTAGATTCATTTCTTGATTCAAAAATAACCTTTAGTCAACATGCTTACATGGATGGAAATGCACAGACACACAGAGACACAGTCACATGCCCACATCGTTATTACTAGGAAAGGTAAAGCTGTCTTTGAGCCTAAAAACAAACAAACTACTAAGCCACAGGTCTAAGGGCAAATGCTGTGGTGGGTAAGTGCATATAACCACTAGACTTAGAGACTCTATTTTTGATTGCATTTCTAATTTACTTTGATTTACTAGAACTAATTTGCAATAGTGACTGGCAGCCAGCCCTTGGAAAGGGTGCTTCTAAATTTAAAATTCAATTTTAATTCATTTCAACAAATGCTTATTGAGCCCTTTCTAAGTGTCGGGTATTATGCTAGGGCCTGGGGATAGAGATGTGAATAAGAAACATGGTGGCCCAGTCCACAGTCTAGCAAAATGTCAGAATTAAGATTATGCACTGATTTCCCTTATAATACATCTACCACCACACAATTGCCAGGATTCCAACTCATACCCTCCACTTGGCCAGTTCTCTGGGGCTGCCTCATAGGGCCAGGGGCCGCGAGGCACACCTTTTGGTAGCAGCAGGGTTTGCAGAAACATGGAGCCTTTGAGCCAGCAGAGCTGGTGCTGTGGGTATAGTGGGGCGGGTCATAGCATTAGGGCTCAGAGGCAGCCCAGCAGAGTCCAGACCCTTACCAGGCAAGCTCTGCAGCTGACTTGGGATATTATTCTGAATATGCAGGTCCTCCATATCCTCAGCAACTCTGTGAACCAAATGTTATCCTTTTAATACATCCTTTTTGTGCTTAAAGCAGCCAGAATCTGTTTCTGTTGCTCGCACCTCAGAATCCTGACTGATACACCTGGTTAGCCTTCTACCCGCTGAGAACGTTCTGCTCCATTTCAAATGCCATGCAGGAAAATACCTGGAGAAAACATGTAATGTTCTATATTGCTGTGACATACTTTATCATTTAAAACGTCCTTTTAACCAGTGGCTCTCGGATGCAGTACTGGATCTCACACGGCAAATCATCAACTGTCGGTAGTGCATCTGTAAGTCTGTTACAAATGGAAAATTGAAATACAGGGATTTTATTTTTCCATCAAATTAGAACCAATTCAATGCCACCGCTCTCAGTCACTTGCATTTATATCTGCTTTCTTGAGCAAGAAAAAAAGAGTAGAATGAGGGTGCTGAAAATGTCTTCACAGACTACAGTTTATTCTGTTTGGGCTGCATCTTGAGAAGTGTCTTAGGTATGGCTGACATCTGCATTAAACTGTTTCATCTTTCCAATGTGCAGGGGAGAGCCTGCTGCACATGCGCGCAAACACTGCACTATGAGATGTGAACATTTCAGGAAGGGCTGTATTTGCAGTACCATCCACTCAGGACACACGTGTTCCTTGCAGGTGCCCACCACTGACATTGGTGGCCATGGTAGCAACCTATCCATCAGCAGCCTTTCATATTAAGTTACAGAACACATAGCGTGGGGGCCCGATTTAACTCAAGGATAGGGAAATGTTTTAAATTCTAGAGCTGCTCCGAGCCATATGAGACCAGTCACGTTGTATAACCTTTCTTTACTGTTTCTATGTGTGCTCCACTCACAGCTGTTGCAAGGTACGATATTATACTTTGCCCAGACTCTGGCACCTGTTGTGGGCAATTTGAAATAAAAACAAGTTGGTGGGGAACATGATAAGATATCTGAGAGCACATTTCATTCACTCAGAATACCCCTGCAGACTATTCAATTTCAGCAAACTCCGCAACCATTCTTCTTTGTCATTATTTGCCAAGAGAGGGGGAAAAATAACACATCTCTTTTTATAGAAAACAAATCGGTGCTCTGCGGTCCAGAGGCTGCAGACACAGGCCTCTTTTGCTCCTTCTCTTCCAGCCTGTTCTCCCCTCTCTTGTTTGTGCTCATATTTCCTCCACCCTTTCAATTTGTCACAGTTGCCTTTCCCAAAAGAGCTTTCATTTCCTCTTGTTTCTCTTTCTGCTCTCCCTCCCCATTGCTTTTTATGGGAGGACACTGAAGCTGTGGCAGACCCAGGAAGGAAAACAAATTAATGCCACAGACCCCTCAGGGATGGACACGTGTGGCTCCATGAACAGAGGGGACCTGGCATGGTCATCCGCCTAGTAATCCCTGAGACTCCATGTTCTGGGGCTCACCCATGACTCTCCTGTCTCCAAATAGTCTTCTTGACCATGAGATTGCTTGGGAGTGATTTGAGAAAGAGCTCAGAGGTCAGCGATCTCTACCAGGATAGGAAAGGGAGATTTGGAAAAGGCAAAAAAATGCAACTGCACTGTGCATTGTTGACTCCACTAGAGCCTTCCAGATTCATTCATTGACGCTCAGAATGCTTTTTGGTCTTTTAGTTTCTCTTCTGAAAATGGAAGTGCTATACTTAAATTCTTTACCAGCCAACATAGTTTTTGACGACCTGTTACGAGGCTGGCGATGGAGAGACTTGGCCCAGAGCATACAAAACCCAAAGTAGGACTCTGGACAAAGAGATGTGAGTCAATCCAACTGTGTCTAACTCAGTGCTGCCCGGGGAATGGGTCAGTGGTCTGTTATGGAAGAAAGAGAACTGGGTTTACAGCTAGACGTACCTGAGTTCAAATCTCAGCAGCTCTATGTGGTCTTAGGGAAGTCACTCTGTATTCTAGAGCTTCAATTTTCTCATCTGTGGAATATGGATCGCAACAGTTTCCAGAGGTATGGTGTGGATTAAAATGGATAAGGTATATAAAGTGCCTAGTGAAGTGCCTAACTATTAAATAGCCCCTCAGTCAAGTACAGCTAATATTTTCCATATATATAATAGTGTTGGAATCATAGCCAAATAATCATAGTCAAATTTCTGTTGAGAAGGTTTAATCTCTTTTCTACTTGATCCTTCTTCTTCTTCTTCTTCTTTTTAACAGGTATGTAAAATTGAGTGATTCTAGCTGTAAGAGCTTGGCGGTCACCAATATCTATCAGGATAGGAAAGGGAGATTTGGAAAGGGCAAGGAAATACCACTGCACTCTGTTTCAGTTTGTAAGCCTTAGCCCTAACCTCTAAGCAGGTCAACTCTGGGGAGCATGAAACAGGATGTTTCTGGGGGATCGGCTGCATGATGACCACAGATGCCACAGTGCCACCTGTTCGTGCAGGATGCAGACAGGCAAAGACATGAAGGAGGAAAGAGGGCCTTTGGGACCTCACCTCCAGCAGCCCTCCAGCTCTGGGGCCAACACAGGCAAGGGTGACCCTTGCCCCTACAAGCTGTTCATGGGAATGGCCCCTCCCTGCTCTGATTTTCCTTTCATGTTCCTCTTCCACAGGGGAGTTTGGTCTCCCTGTGATGCATTCTCCCCAAGGAAGCCATTTTTCCTCCGGCCACCTGAACTCTTGCTCATCTCCGCATGCCAACTGCCACTCATTGACGAACTCCCAGCATACACGGGAGAAAGGGCAGCTAGAGAGAGCGCAGCACAGACACAGAGACAGGCTCCTGCTGCCCATGCTGTCTCACAGGCTGGAATGGAAATAGTCAGAAACTCAAGTGGGACCCACAAAAGACACATTTTGCGTCTTGGCCAGCCTGTGCCTCTGGAAGTCTCATTATGCTCAAGTATCTGGTAAGTAGAAAGGACCTACTGACATGACTTGCAGAGCTAGTGGGGAAATGGAAAACTGCAAAAATAGCTGTAAAATTATAAAGAAGAATTACCCTAGAGAAAGATGATTCATGTTCCCATGTTGAAAATTTCAGCTGAGAAGGAATCAATCTCTGTTCTTCCTCTGTTTATTTTGGTTACAGCTTTATTTGCATAGAATAGAGGCGCAATAAATTGCACACATTTAAAGTGTAAATTTGATGAGACCCGACATAAGTAGACACTGGTGAAACCTGCACTGCAATCAGGATTATGAATGAATGTTTCCATCCCAGCTAAAAGTTTCTTCGTACTTTGTAATTTGTCTTCCCTTCCTAGCAGCCCTAGGCAACCACCGATGTTTTGTTTTGTTTTTGCCATTATAGATTCGTTTTCAGTTTATGAAATTTTATTAAAATGGGATTATATACTATGTAGTCTTATTTGGGAGGTCTGGCTTCTTTTACTCAACAAAATTCTTTTGAAATTCACTCATGTATTTTCACACATCAATACAATTTTTATTTTTGTCATACATTGTTACTGAGTAAAAATCTACAGGACAGATATACCACATTAAAAAAAAAATTCCAAATGTCTGTTTCTTTCTAAATATTGTTCTCACCTACTTTTTGGTGGATGAGATGGTAGACTTTTGATCATTAACAGTTGATCATTAACTGCCCAGTGCAGTCACTCAGACCTGTAGTTCCAAGCTACTCGGGAGGCTAAAGCGGGAGGATTGTATGAGCCCAGGACTTCAGGGCTGCAATGACTGCATTCCAGCCTGGGTAACAGCAAGACCCTGCCTCAAAAAAAAGAAATTACAGAGTCCTTTATTCTTTTACACATGAAATGATTCCCTTTCATGTGCTTTATTTTAGTGGCAAAGAAATGAACGTCGCACGTTCATCCAGAATTTGTCAGCAGCTGAACCACAAGTCAGGTTTCCAGTGAGTGGAGCAAGAAGTGGGGACACATAGGGACTTTATGTAGAGAAAAGAAATGGAGCATGTGTCAGCCTAGAAATCTTGGAAACGGCAGAAGTGGTCAGATGGAGATGGTGCTATCAAACATTTTCTGAAAAAGAAAAAGTAAAATCTCTGAGAGTTTTTTATGTGTGGCTTTCAAAAAATATTTCTTAAAATTTAGTATTCATGAAATTCAAGGATTTAAATTTTACCCTTCCACTACTCAGTCATAGCTCTGTTGGGGTTCAGAAAAATCACACCCCGAAGTATGTCATTTTGGCGTGCTGAATACTTTGAACTGAAGGAGGTTGGAAGGCTTTCGAAGCAACCTCAGAAAGTCACCCTAACCTTCTCTTGCTTTTCTTTGTAGGAGCTGCCCTTAAAGACGTTCTCTGACCTACCTTGATTGATAGTTGGTCATAAGACGCTCATTCCTAAGGGGTCCTGTCCTATACCAGGGAGCGAAAAGTGCTATACAGAGAGGCCAAGAAGAATCTGGATAGGCCTTGCTAGATTTCCCCCCAAACTCTCTTCCTATTAGATCCTACCTGTATTAGTTTGTTTTCATGCTGATGACAATGACATAACCGAAATTGGGAACAAAAAGAGGTTTAATTGGACTTACAGTTTCACATGGCTGAGGAGGCTTCAGAATCATGGCAGGAGATGAAAGGCACTTCTTACATGGCAGTGGCAAGAGAAAAATGAGGAGGAAGCAAAAGCAGAAACACCTGATAAATCCATCAGATCTCATGAGACTTATCCACTATAATGAAAATAGTACAGGAAAGACCAGCCCCCATGATTCAATTACCTCCCACTGGGTCCCTCCCACAACATGTGGGAATTCTGGGACATCCAATTCAAGTTGAGATATGGGTGGGTACACAACCAAACCATATCATTCTACCCCTGATGCCTCCAAATCTCATGTCCTCACATTTCAAAACCAATCATGCCTTCCCAATTGTCCCCCAGTCTTAACTTATTTCACCTTATTAACCCAAAAGTGCACAGTCCATAGTCTCATCTGAGACAAGGTGAGTCCCTTCCACCTATGAGCCTGTAAAATCAAAAGCAAGCTATTACTTCCTAGACACAGTGGGGATACAGGTATTGGGTAACTAAACCCATTCCAAATGGGAGAAATTGGCCAAAACAGAGGGATTACAAGGCTCATGCAAGTCCAAAATCTAGTAGGGCAGTCAAATTTTAAAGCTCCAAAATGACCTCCTTTGACTCCAGGTCTCACATCCAGGTCACACTGATGCAAGAGGCAGGTTCCCATGATCTTGGAGAGCTCCACCCCTGTGGCTTTGCAGGGTACAGCCTCCCTCCTGGTTGCTTTCACAAGCTGGCATTGAGTCTGCAGCTTTTCCAACCACACGGTGCAAGCTGTTAGTGGATCTACTATTCTGGGGTCTGGAGGATGGTGGCTGTCTTCTCACAGCTCCACTAGGCAGTACTCCAGTAGGGACTCTGTGTGGGGTTCCAATCCCACATTTCCCTAGCAGAGGTTCTCCATGAGGGCCCCACCCCTGCCGCAAACTTCTGCCTGGGCATCCAGGTGTTTCCACACATCTTCTGAAATTTAGGTGGAGATTCCCAAAACTCAATTCTTGACTTCTGTGCACCTGCAGGCTCAACACCATGTGGAAGCTGACAAGGTTTGGGGCCTCCACCCTCTGAAGCCACTGCCCAAGCTCTACATTGACTCCTTTCAGCCACAGCTGGAGCAGCTGGGACATGGGGCACCAGGTCCCTCAGCTGCACACAGCACAGGGACCCTGGGCCTGGCCCATGAAACCACTTTTTCCTCCTGGGTCTTTGGGCCTGTGTGATGGGAAGGGCTGCCATGAAGGTCTATGACATGCCCTGGAGACATTTTCCCTTTGGTCTTGGGGATTAACATTAGACTCCTTGCTGCTTATCTAAATTTCTGTAGCTGGCTTGAATTTCTCCTAAACAAAAAAATGGGTTTTTCTTTTCTACTGCATCATCAGGCTGCAAATTTTCTGAACTTTTATGCTGTTTCCCTTTTAAAACAGAATGCTATTAACAGCACTTAAGTCATCTTTTGAATGCTTTGCTGCTTAGAAATTTCTTCTGCCAGATACCCTAAATCATCTCTCTCAAGTTCAAAGTTCTACAAATCTCTAAGGCAGGAGCAAAATGCCATCAGTCTCTCTGCTAAAACATAATGAGTCACCTTTGCTCTAGTTCCCAACAAGTTTCTCATCTCTATCTGATACCACCTCAGCCTGGACTTTATTATTCATATCACTATCAGCATTTTTGTCAAAGCCATTCAACAAGTTCCTAGTAAGTTCCAAAGTTTCCATCATTTTCTTGTCTGCTTCTGAGCCCTCCAAACTGTTCCAACCTGTGCTCCAAAGTCACTTTCACATTTTCAGCAACACCCCACTCCTGGTACCAATTTATTGTATTAATTTGTTTTCATGCTGCTGATAAAGACATACCTGAAACTGGGAACAAAAAGAGGTTTAATTGGATTATAATTCCACATGGCTAGGAAGGCTTCAGAATCATGGTGGAAGGTAAACGGCACTTCTTACAAGGTGGCAGCAAGGGGAAAATGAGGAGGAAGCAAAAGCAGAAATCCCTGATAAACCCATCAGATCTCATGAGACTTATTCACTATCACGAGAATAGCACAGGAAAGACTGGCCCCCATAATTCAATTATTCCCCCACCCAGGATCCCTCCCACAACAAATGGAAAATCTGGAAGATAAAATTCAAGTTGAGATTTTGGTGGGGACATAGCCAAACCATATTGCTACCCTTTTTGTCCAGTCACAAAAAGGTTTCTAAATGGCTATCCATTTTTCATTAAATCTAAGTATAAAAATGGACAGTTTTCCCTGGGTCTTTGGATCTTCATTTCTGAAGCCCTCATGTCAGAGAAAACTGATTAAAATAAATTGGTTATGCTTTTCCTTTATTAATCTGTCTTTTGTTATGAGGGCATTGGCCATGATCCTAATGATGGGTAAGGATAGGTATTAACACCTTCCAGCCTCTTGCAGTTTCCATTAGTCTTTCTGCAAAACATTAGAATTTATATTTCTTAGAAGACAATGCAATAGAATGAATACTAGTAAGCAATAATACAATTTGAAAATTGAAATATCTTCTGATCTAGTCTAGGCATCATAGTAAATACTTTTTACTGTTTTCTTTATTTAACCCTGAGCATTTTCTTTAAATCAAAATCAGCCCCACACGGTTCCTCTCCTAGCTTGGGCTATATAGGAATATTTTCTCTCCAGCTGACATGGACTTGCTTTATTCCTTTTTTTCTGCAGACAAAAACTGTCATGTAGGCAGATCTTCAATGGAAGCCTGGTTGTTTATGACTGTTCTTTTGTGATGAAAGGTGAACGGTCAGGTCGAGTTGTAAGAAAGAAAGGGAGAATTAGGAAACCACTAGAGCAGTCGATGTTGTTAAGTTCAGGATTAGGACGAACAAGTAGGGAGTGGAAGAATAGGGTGGGAAGTTAAGAAAAGACTGGGTGAAAGAGTCGAGAATCTACAGTGCTGTCTTCCTCAGCCAGCAACCCAGTCACAGAAGAGCCAGCTATTGAGAGAGAATCACCCAAGCTAGACACCTGGGAGCCACTTTGGTCTTCCTTCCTCTCAATTTAATTAGAAACCACGACCTGTTGATTGCATTTCCTTAGCCTCTCTTCTGCCCTCTCCTCTCTTCTACTCCCACTGCTTTGGTTTAATGCCCATTGCCTGTCAGTCAACTGTGTTCCACCAGAGAGCCATTGCAAAGTGCTCATCTGATCCCATTTGCAGGACAAAGTCCAAGTCCTAAACTTGGAGTCCCTGCAAAACCTGACCCCTGCCCACATCTGCAACCTCATCCTCAGCAACATCAATTCCCTAGCCATGCCAAACCTCTTTCAGTTTCCTGTAATTGCAGAAATACCTAGAATACTTTTTTTGAAAAGTAAATTCCCAGGCTCTACCTGAGGAGATTCTGGTTCAGTGGATCCAGCATGAAGGCCCATGAATCTCTTCTTTTCAAGATGCTCCCAAGTGATTCAGTGGTCATCTAGCCTGGAGATTACTTCCTAGTTTGAGGATTAAATATACATAACAACACCCTGTAAACTGTCAGTTTCCACACAGATGACAGCCAATGCTAGTGACAGAGGAAATGCTTTGAAGAGCAGGTGGATGGCACCAAGGCTAACACGGGTAGGAATTCTCCCTTCTCTCCCAGAAAAATTGGCCAGAAGTGAAAACAGCCCCACAGCCCAGCCCAGGACATGTTTATAATACTCCCAGAAGATTTTTCAACCAATTTTTAAACTAGCAAAATTGTTTAATCAAATGATTCATATAAAGAGACCAAATTCCCACAGCCACTGTTAGTACTGAGTACCAGCAGCCTTCCTCCTCTGTGTTCTTTCTGGCTGAGCCCAGATCCTGGGCAGGGTCTACATCTTCCCGTCATGGCTGAGGAAAGGCCAGTTATGAAGGGCCTTCTTGCCACAGCTGGTTTAGACAGGGCTGGGATATGGCAGAGGAGGCCTGCACAGTAGCTTCTTGAAGGAATTACTTTCTCCTAAGAAGAGACACTTTGCCCTTTTCCCCCATTGGATATTTCCATGTGTGCACAGGGTGCTTGGAACTATGGCAGCCCTCTTGCCATCTTGAGAAGGGTTAGCACAAAGATTACACCCCGAGGAAGGCAAAACAGAAAACAGGAGAAAGCCGGGTCCTCTTGGGTGTTGCTGAGCCATCAAACTAACCAGCCCTGGAATTTCTTTTTTTGTGAGATAATAAATCCTCTTTTTCCTTAAGCCATTTTTAGTTGGGTGTCTGTACTTTGCAACAGCAATAATTATTATACACTAATGTATAAAGCAGATTAAAATTAACAAATTATTATTAAACATTTATTTTATAGGCTTTAATTGATAACTTTTATTATAATGAGATAATGAAGAATTGCTGAGACACAAAACTTAAAATGGGTAGTTATGGATATAAACTGAAGTCAAATCAGTCTTAACATCCAATTTACTTTAGCATTTTGTTTTGAATATGTAATAGTGCGGGAAGTCTAATTTCCACAGATGAGTAGCTGCAAATGGGGTACCAGTTTTTTGTTTTTTTTTAATTTGCTTTGCAAACTTAAGACACTCTTCACTTACAGTGATGTCAGGAAAAGCTTTACTCCGATATCTGGGTTTACACACACAAAATAGGCTGGCAGCCACAAGTAAATGAGCTATCAAAAGCTGATATATAATACATTGTTTGCTTACTTTAAAAATTTCAGCTGAGTCTGGTGGCTCACACCTGTAATCCCAGAACTTTGGGAGGCTGAGGCGGGTGGATCACTTGAGGTCAGGAGTTCAAGACCAGCCTGGCCAACATGGACGTGGTGGTGGGTGTCTGTAATCCCAGGTACTTGGGAGGCTGAGGCAAGAGAATCACTTGAACCCAGGAGGTGGAGGTTGCAGTGAGCAGAGATTGCACCACTGCACTCCAGCCTGGTCCACACAGTGAGACTCTGTCTCAAAAAAAAAAAAAATTAAATCAAATATTTGCAAAATATTCAAATGATCGCAAAAATATCCACAGGGAACTTAGGTTCCTCAGAATACACTTTCAGCCCCTCTGTCCTAACTTGTGTTAATGATATGCAGTTTATCTAAAATCCAAATTTCAAATGTGGTAGACAAGATTCTTTCCTCCTGCTGTAACTCTAATTTCCAGGACTCAAAACTGGACCCTGATTAATGTCATTCAAGTCTGGCAATAAGACAAATATTTCTTTAGCCTCATAGAAAATGCACTCAAGACCAGGCATGGTGGCTCACACCTGTAATCCCAGCACTTTGGCAGGGCAAGGCAGGCGGATCATGAGGTCAGGAGTTTGAGACCAGCTTGGCCAATATGGTGAAACCCCATCTCTACTAAAAAAATAATGATAAGTAGCTGGGTGTGCTGGCATGTGCCTGTAGTCCCAGTTATCCAGGAGGCTGAGGCAGAAAAATCACTTGAACATGGGAGGATGAGGTTGCAGTGAGCCAAGATTGCACCACTGCACTCCAGCCTGGGCAACAGAGTGAGACTCCATCTCAAAAAAAAAAAAAAAGAAAGTAAGAGAATGAAAGAATGAACGAATGAACAAAAGAAAGAAAGAAAGGAAAGAAAGAAGGAAAGAAGAAAGAAAAAGAAAGAAAGAGGAAAGAAAGAAAAAAAAGAAAAAGGAAAGAAAAGAAAAGAAAAAAAATGCATTCAAAGGAGGTGGCGTTTCGCAGCGGGGAAAGGGCTGAATGTGGGTTCAGACCACACGGGCGGCCTCTTTCTTCTCACCTCCTCCTCCCCCAGTCTCCAAAGCACTCCTCGTGCCCATGCCCACCCCCAGCTGCAGAACCACCCTGAGAGGGACTGGCAATGCACACTGAGACCAGTCAAGAGAGTAAGTGTCTTGCTTCTGGCTGCTATAACAAGGTACCAAATACTAGATGACTTATAAACAACAGGAATTTATTTTTCACGGTTCTAGAGTGTGGATGTCCAGGATCGGGGTGCCAGCAGCGTGAGGTTCTGGTAGCTGCCGGCTTCTGGTTGTCTCAGAGAGAGGGAGCAAGCTGTCTCCTGGCCCTTAAAGGTCACTAGTCCCATTCACAAGAGTTCCCTTATGATCTCATCCAATTCTAATCACCCACAGGCCCCATCTCCCAACACCATCACCTTGGGCAGTAAGTTTTCAACATATGAATGTTGGGGGAACAAGACATTCAGCCCATAAAGACAGGAGCCAGCTCCCTTACCAGCCCACAGGAACCTTGCCCTCTAAGCCCACCTCTCCCAACCCTAGCCTCCCTTCCTTTGTGGTTAAAACCTGGCTGTTTTCCAAGTTCACGTGGCACATTTGCCTATTTCCTACCCAGAAAGAGCCAACCGGGCAGGGCCCTGGCACTGAGGGAGACCTTCTTGGGCTTTGACATATTCTCTCTGCATTTCCCCTCCACCCTACTCCCATCTTCCACCCGACTGAGCACGATGATTTTCTACTTTCTAGTCTCTTCAAATGATCCTAACAGGAAAAAATCTGGTCTCAATGTTATTCTTTAACTAAGACACACCAAAATGCTCCAAGCTATTTGTTTACTGAAGAAATGAAAGATCGAGCATCTATTGGGAAAACCTGAGATGCTAGGTACAGATGGGGGGAGGTTTGGGGGGCAACGGGGACTTCATCTGGTCCTGGAAGGCATGGCCTTCTCAAGAACCTAAATCATTTCGGAGCCCTGGGGACTAGGTGGAAGGGGACAAAAGGGTCCTAAGATGAGCTCTTTTTGAGCCTGAAGCTCCTCATCTCTCCACCCAGTTGTTGGAAATCCAGAGAAGAGAACCACTGCATCCAGATGTGCAGTTCACAGCTTACACGATTGTGCAGGGCAGCCCTGCCAGTGCCCTCTTCATTGCACACTCTCAGTGCTTTGTGCCGTCATCCCCACTCAGCAAATCTCTTTAAAATGCCTGCCATGTTTCAGGCACTGTCCTAAGCATAGAGCAAATCAAGAAAAATAAAATATACCCTCCGGAAGACGCAGTCTAGTGCAGAAAACAGCCACCTGAAAATAAATATCCAGTGTTAAAAAAAAAAAGTCATACACAAAATACTCTTATCAGCAGAGAAGGGAGATGCAACGTGGCTAAGAAGGATCGGAAAACTTCCAAGGTAACGTGAAATTTGGGGCAGAATCGTTAAGGAAGAAGAGTAGGAATTCCCTATATAGACAACGATATTCCAGGCAAAAGCCACTGGCGGGGCCAAGTCATGCAGACGTGAGGCTAGGTGATTTTTGCGTAGCAGTTCCATTTGACTTCTACCCTAGATCTTCCCACCATACCTGGAGTCCCCTTAGTTCCTCTTGCCTCACAGCCTTTTAGGTAACTATGTCCCTGGGCTCTCCTTTGTCTCAAAGGACTGGAAAGTCAAAGAAGAGATTCCTCTGCCAGGAGTGGTGGTTCACGCCTGTAATTCCAGCACTTTGGGAGGCTGAGGTGGGCAGATCACCTGAGGTCAGGAGTTCGAGATCAGTCTGGCCAACGTGGCAAAACCCTGTCTCTACTAAAAATACAAAAATTAGCCAGGCGTGGTAGTGACTGCCTGTAATCCCAGCTACTTGGGAAGCTGAGGCCGGAGAATCACTTCTGAACTCAGGAGGCGGAGGTTGCAGTGAGCCGAGATTGCGCCATTGCACTCCAATCTGGGCAACAAGCGCAAGACTCCATCTCAAAAAAAAAAAAAAAAAAAGGAAAAAAGAAAGAAAAAGAAAAGGAGGAAAGGAAAGAAAAAAGAAAAAAAAAAGAGAAGAGATTCCTCAAGTGTGTGCAAAGCTAGGTGGTCCCAGAAGAGGAAGGAAGTTTACTTGCCTGAATATATCCCATGGTGTATAGATGAGCAGTAAGTCCTTATCTCCTACACCAGAATTCCTCTAAGTTCATGATATTCCCACTTACTCATTCAATTCACAAACAGTGGGTATCTCTTATATCCTAGCAGCCGTGCAAGGAGCTACACAGAGAAGCCAAACACGTAGCTGCCCACAGGGTCCTTATTGGCATGTTTCATGGTGTCTTTCCCCAAGGGTCTGGTTGCCTGGACCCAGAGCAGTAACTGACTCTGCTGATTTGGAAGTGGCAAAACATCTTTTTCCTGCCCATGAGCACTTTTGACCCTCTTTGCCAGCTTTAACACTTCAAGATCACCTCCAAAAACTCTTGAATGTGGTGTAGAGATTCCACTGTGTTTGGGAGAGGCAGGATGGAGCACTAGAAATAAAAGGAGGGAGAGACAGGAGAAAAGGGAGAATGACCACTATCCTGCATAACTGCCCAGAATCTGCTAAGAAAATAAAAATGGCTGTATTTGCAGCCAGAGGCTTGTACCATCAACCATGCATAGATCAATACGTGTTTATTGGCATTCACTGTTCTTTTTGTCTATTTCTTTTCTTTTTTTTTTTCTTTGGACTTTAAAAATAGTCTCTTCTTTTAGGAGAGAAAAAGATGTCCCTAATTTAACTCTTACAAGTCTTATCTAATACATAGTTATCCAGAGGCTTTACTTTATTCAAATGAAAGATATAAGTAAGTTTTGGGTTAGTGAAAAGGAAAGGTGTGATTCATTAAAATCAAATGTGTTCAGAGTATGAGAGGATGTAACCTAGAAGATAGCATGGGGAGGAATTCCACAGGCCTATGGCAGTTTAAATGTGCTCATGCCAGTCTCAAATGAAGGAGTGTTTTAGATTGCTCATTACTATCTAAAAGAAAAGGAAGAGGAAAAGGAGAAAAAAAAAAAGAAGAAGCAGCAATTGCCAAGAGACAGTTGATCAATCCAATAAAGTAATGATCTGTGCAGACTCTAATTATTGTATTTGCAAAACAATATGTCTATAATTCGTGGACTTTCCCCTTCTCTTTCTAACACAATAAAGGATTCATTTCACAAAAACTTTCTGTGTTTTCTTTAGAAGATTTGGACAAAAACAATGCATCTTTAACTCTGAAAACAGAATAATGGATCCTTGAAAGATTTATCTGAAATCAAATACAGTTGTCATTCTATATTGATAATCTTGGCTATTCATTATCATATCCAGCCCATCATTTATATGCAGATGACACTATCACTTATGGTAGTAAATTTTGCTGGGAGAAAGCTTAATATTATCTTCAAGCTGATTTAAATGAGCTTTAAGATCATCTGGCACAATCTAAATTACTCTTAAATATTAATGAAACAAAGATCATGTTATTTGGCTCAAAACAAAAATGGGTGGGGGACTGAAAAACTGGCATGCAGCATGATCTTGTAGAAAAGTCTCAATGATTCAAGATTTGAGATCTATCCTGCCTTCACCTGAGACCGAAAATGCAACTGCTCAGCATGGAAGGATGGAAGAATCAAAACTTCTTATTCAAGTACATACAGTTCTTACAGTTCTTTTTTTTTCTTCTGAAGAAAAATTGTTTTCCATCTCTCCAATGTTGCAATTATGTGCCTTGGGTTTTGTTGGCTTTATTTATCTGAATGCAGCTCAACATTTGTTAGCCAAGTTAAAGATGCTTTCTCCTCTCTATCTGGACAGATTTGCCTTGAATTATACATCTCATAAACATTACCGTCTGTCGTCTTTTAAACAATTGGCTAAAAATTAGAAGACTCTCAACATTTTGTTGGCATAATAGCTTCCCTCACACTCTATTTCCCAACATCAGACCACTTAACTCTTCTTATTCAGTTATCCACATTTTCTCAGCAAAATTTACTGAATAGGGGAGAAAAAGCAATAGCTGAAAGAAGTAATCCTTCGACAGCCCACGTCACTTAAGCTCTGTGTGTGCCTGCATGCGTAAATGTAGGCACATGCATGTACTTCTGTGCGAAAACGTTTTAAATTATGTAGATGACCTTTCTGGATCCCTTTGCTCTCAGATGTCTCACTAAATCAATGGGAAATCTCTTGCTGCCGGCCAGGGCTATAATGAGGCTCATGAGATGCCACAGCTGAGGCGAGAACATGGCTGTTTCCCTGGCTCGTATCGCTGGAGAGGATGTAGATGCTCATGGAACTGGAGGCTGAGCCCCAGACCTGGCCGGCAGAAAATTCAGCCCCTGGCCAGTGATGAAACTGAGGGAGCTTCAAGGCAGGAATGGGGGATGCTCAGGAAGAAAATGATGAGAGCGTATTGGGACAGATAGCCATCTTTGCTGTTATTGCTAATGGTTTTCATTTACTACAACCGGCCTGACTTTTGAAGGATTTGCTCAGTCATCAGCTTAATTGAGCCCTGTGGCCTAATCATACCCATTAGCAGCAACTGAGATGTCATATTCCAGGGACTTCCTGAAGGTGTCAATAGGAAAGGATATCCCCTAGAAGGCAGCATGAGCAGGAATCCCCTAAGCCTATGGCAATATGAAAGCATGACAGTACTTTCATAGTCGTGAATGGTGTGTGTCCATGTGTCTCTGCTCTCATGCTTATTCTGTACTCTGACTCTCACTTGCAGATATTCCATAATCTGCCATTCTGAGAAAAGGAAGTCGAGTCAGAGAAGGGTTGAGTGTGTGGGTAGGTGGATGAATAGGTGGACAGATGGTGACTGTAAACAGCAAAAATATAGGGATGTGTTTTGTTGCTGGCTCAACAGATCTCTCCATGCCTTTAGAAAAGAGAGAAAAAAAGAGAGAGAGGAAAGACTGTGGCATGCAGATGGTACAGTCATCTCTCAGAAGACAAGTTAAGCTGAAGAATTTCACATCTGCTAGAGAAGTGGGAAAATGTGTTCACCTATGGCAAAGCTTAGCTTCCAGACTTGTGTCAAGTGACTGCTTTTTAATTCACTTCTTGAAGGCCCAATTCAAAGTTATCTTTTCTGCAACACTTCCTCTAACTCTCCTCGGAAGACTTCATCACTCCCTCCTCTGTGCTCCTATAGCTCTTTGTCCACATCTCATTTAGAGCCCTTCTATTTTGTGTGTGTTAGGATTGCATACATGTTGAAATCTCCACCGGGCCAGTCCCAGTCATTGTCTACTCAGATCTCCCACAATCCTTCTTCCTTGGCAGCACAACACAACTTGGTTGAGTATCCGCGGCAGTGTGCATCAGGGGAGCGGGGTCCTTCCCCTCCCGGGTGTGTGAGCCCTGCTTGCTCTCTCCAGGCATGGCAATTCAGTCACGGGTCAGTGGTTCTCAGTATGTGACGTGATCTCATCAATGAGGCAGGAGAGGAAGTGTGCTGGGGTGGGGAAAGGGGGACTTCTAAGAAGCATTTACTCCTAGCAAGAGACAAAAGGGAAGTGTTTACACATACCGATGTTGTTATGTGGGTACATGAACACTCAGAGGTGCTGCAACCATCTTGTGGACCAAAGCCAAATTGAGGACAAAAGCCACACACTGAGGAAGGCAGAACCCAAAGACAGAAAGAACCTGGATCCTTGATGATGTCATTGAACCAACCCAGGGACACATCATCCCTGGACATCTTGTGCATTTTGAGTTGTGTCTTCTGCAACTCACAGCCAAAAGCATCCTGACTGGTAAACCCTCTCAACCCATGCTGTGTAATACAGTAGCCACTCATCACATATAGCTGGTTACATTTTAATTAATTTACATTTTATTATAATTTATGTAATTTAAGATTTAGCTTCTTAGTCACACTAGCCACAAATCCAGTAATCCAGTACTCGATAACCACATGTGGCCAGTGGCTACCCTGTTAAACAATGCAGAATTACAGAACAACTCAACACCTCGGAAAGGTGTATCCCACAGCATGGCTCTCAACAGCAAACTCCTCAAAGACAAAATCCAGATTGTTTTCATCCCTATTCCTGGTTTCTGGTGGATCCCTGTGAAATAAAAATTGCTAAATAAACAAATGAATTGTTTATTGGCTACTCTGAAGAAAGTAGTCCTACTGGATTCTAACAAATTTTTGCAAGTAGGGGGGCATCCCTCCCCACCCCAGTGATTCTTGAGTTCAGGTATGTGGCAATGTCTGTGGTCACAGCCACCAACTCATTGGCCATCTCCACTACCTCCTCTCCCTCCGCCAATCAGGAGCCCCTTCAAGCTGTTCCTGTACTTTTTCTTTTTTTTGAGACAGAGTCTCTCTCTGTCACCCAGGCTGGAGTGCAGTGGCACAATCTTGGCTCACTGCAACCTCCATTTCCTGGGTTCAAGTGATTCTCCTGCCTCAGCCTCCTGAGTAGCTGGAACCACAGGCATCCACCACCATGTCTGGCTAATTTTTGTATTTTCAGTAGAGACAGAGGTTTCACAATATTGACCAGGCTGGTCTAGAACTCCTGACCCCAAGTGATCTACCCGCCTCAGCCTCCCAAAGTCCTGGGGTTACAGGAGTGAGCCACCCCACCCAGCCCCTTATGCTGTCTTTTAACCATCTCCAGGAATCTGGCTTTTTCTAGCCTTACTTTATGCCTCCAAAGCCCTCACCAACCTCTCTGCCTCTGAAAATCACAGATGCAGATAAAATATTCGTTTAATCCATGTTTGCTCCATTCTTCAGGGTAGTGTAGACTACTATTACTATGTCTGTGTAGACAGAAGCTGCCCACACATCAGCCAGACATGAAGCTGGGTCAAGCATTCCAGCTTTGCCTGTCAAGAGCCAGAGCCTCCAGGGGCGGCACTCCTCCCCTGCCTGTCCCTCTTGTCTTATTGCTGAGCAGTGCTTGCTCACCAAAGCCCAAAGCATTGCCCCGCCCCTCAGGGGAAAAGAGTACACTTGGAATAAAGCCCTAAGTGAAAGTAAAGGGCACACGGTCCATGGAAACTTCTGCAGAGGCATCCTGCAGCTCCTTTAGAGTCCAAAAGCAGGATCTCTGCAGTAGCCTGGGTGAAGGGCTGCCAGGAGGGTGCCAGGCAGTGCCCTCTCTTTCAGCCTCAGGTCCTGGGAAGGGAACTCTGCCTTTCTCCATCAAAGAAGTCCACCTTCTATTGTTTGAATGGCTGGGGAAAGAGTCTTGCCTAGGCCTGATGGGGCATGGATTAGGGTTTCTCCTGCTCTCCCCAACGCCTCCTCTTACCTGCAATGTGGTACATAGGTGCTTGAAATAGTAACTGAATTTAGAGTTTTTGCTCTTGTAACTACTTAAGTGTCTTTGGTCATAGTGCAGCCCACCAGAGAAGGTAAAAAATTAAGATCTTTGGGTTTGTCCCAGCCCTTTAGATGTGCCTTTCCCAGCAGAACTGTCATCATCATCATCATCATCATCATCATCATTATTATTATTATTATTTTGAGACAGAGTCTCACTCTGTCACCCAGACTGGAGTGAAAATGGCAAGATCTTGGCTCACTGCAACCTCTGCCTCCCAGGTCAAGCGATTCTCCTACCTCAGCCTCCCAAGGAGCTAGGATTATAGGCACCCACCACCTCGCCCCGGCTAATTTTTGTATTTTTAGTAGAGATGGGGTTTCACCATGTTGGTCAGGCTGGTCTC
Organism: Cheracebus regulus; assembly: GCA_963574635.1. Taxonomy (NCBI): domain Eukaryota; kingdom Metazoa; phylum Chordata; class Mammalia; order Primates; family Pitheciidae; genus Cheracebus; species Cheracebus regulus. Next base: position 57,043 of record CAUYQU010021156.1, read on the forward strand.
GAACCCCTGACCCCGTGATCTGCCCGCCTCGGCCTCCCAAAGTGCTGGGATTACAGGCGTGAGCCGCCGCGCCCAGCCACTGTCATTATTTGTTTGTCCTAACCCTTTGCATCAATTCCACCACCTCCTGCTGACAGGCACACTTCACAGGCATGCGCAAATGGCTTCTGTGAGCCATGTGTTGCTGAGTGGACTGTGTTTTAGGTTCTGACCAGTTCAGGATGACTGATGTGGATGCCAGGGTACTATTCCTCTCTGAGGTGTGCCTCCAAGATTTATGATCTGTTGTTCTTTCTGGGGTGCCCAGGAGGGCTCTCTGCCAAGAGGCCTGAGGCACAGGCCTCCTATCGTTCTGATGGTGACTGGGGTGTTGGGTGTTTATCTTCCACAGGGGCCTAACTCTACCAACTCCTGGGTTTGAAGAGGCATTTTATTAAGTAGTGTTGACATGCTTGGCTTTCATTAAGTGCCTTCACGATGTGCCAATTTTATAGGCTTGATCTTATAAATATGAACTTTGAACTGTGTCATATGTGAATGAGAAAGATCTGAATTCAATGAAGCCGGGGTGAAATGTTTACAGTGCATAGACAGCCACAAGAGGATGGGCTCCATTCTCAGCTCAGGCCTCGTGCTCTGTTGTGTGACCTCCCGAGTGACTGCAGGCAGAAGTTGAGTGAGTCCAGCAAGAAGCAAGCCCATCTAGCTCCACCCCAAGGCACAAGGGGGTAGTTGTGACTACAGCGTCTGACTGACGGGTGCCGCACCAGCCCCCTTGGCTTATCAGCTGTCTTACGGCCTTCATCTTAGTTATCTGAGCCTCAGCTTCCTCACTTCTTAAAATTCAGATGATAATGATAGGCTAGTTCTCTGAAAGCTCCTGTGAAGATTTGAACATGGCGTCTGGCACCACTCTAAGTGCTTAATAAATTTAAGGTGCGGCTTTTTTTGTTTTTTGAAACAGAGTCTCCCTATGTTGCCCGGGCTGCTCAAACTCCCAGGCTCAAGCAATCCTCCCACCTCAGCCTCTGGAGTAGCTGAGACTACAGGGGCAGCACCACATCAGACTCTTTCAAAATGTAAGTCAGATTGTGTCATTTTTCTGTTCAAAATCCAGCAATGGCTCCCTATCTAACTCAGGGTAAAAGCAGAAGTTCTCACCATGCCTATAATGCCCTCCATGATCTTCCCTTTCTAACCAGACTCCCCTCACACCCTCTGTTCCAGCCACACCGGCTTCCGCACTGTTCCTCCAATGCCTCAGGGCCTTTGCACTGGTAGCTGTCTGCCTGGAACACGCTCACCTACCCACTGTTCCTCCAATGTCTCAGGGCCTTTGCACTGGTAGCTGTCTGCCTAGAACATGCTCACCTACCATCGACGCCTGCATGGACCATGTCCTTGCTTCCTTTAAGTCTTCCCATATGTCCCCTTCTCTGGGAGGCTGTCCTGACCTCCCTCATCAAGGTTCTAGCCTGCCCTTCTCTCCTGCAGGCTCCATCTCCTTTCCCTGCTTTGCTGAATGGCATTTGCACTCAGAATCTTCCGACATACTCATCGACCAGTTTCTTTAGTATGTTTATTATCTGTCTCTTCCTCCCACTAGAATACAAGCTGCATGAAAACAGTGAGTTTTGTCTGTCATATGTACTGGTAAACCCTCAACACCTAGAACTCATGTTACTCAGCACATCACTGCTCAATAAATATTTGCTCAATGGAAGAAATGCCATCTGTTATAGTTATTGATAGGATTGCATTGTCTCAAACAGCTTGCTGTTTTGCCTGGACAAGGGCCTTCCATCCTTTCTACCCTCTTTAACTTGCAATTTTAACTTTTTTTTTTTTTTTAACCAGAGAGATGTGGTTTGTTTACTAATACAAGGGAGTTAGCGAATAGCTCCTAATAACCGTGTTTCTGACAATGTCCCTTCCAAATAATTAGATAGTTCGGCAGTGTCTTGGGATAATTTTTTATGGTAATGTTCTCTGAAATGTTGAGGTCACAGGTCAGAGCTAGACAGGCAAGAGCTGGGCTGTCAGGTGAGAAGGAAGAGAAGGCCCACAAGGAAGCCAAGTGGAAGAATTCAGATTGTAATGATGGGATCGTTCTCTGAAAGCTGCCATGAAGAGTCGAACATGGTGCCTGGCACCACCCTAAGTGGTCAATAACTTAAAGGTGCAGCTTTTTTTGTTTATTTTTTGCAGGGAGCTGGGTACAGAGGGAGGAGCTGCAGGCAGATGAAGCCTGGAGGGCTCTGGGGACTGGGAACACAGAAAGCTAAGTCAGGATACACACTGGATGGAAAGAGATTTATTCCAGAGAAATATTTGAGTGCAGCATTGGCTTGCCTTGAACTCATTCCAAAGAAGAAGTTACAGCCAAATGGACCCCAAAATGAGGCTGGGTTTTTTGGTGTGTGTTTTTTTTAATCAATAATGCAGAGGAGGAGGGCTGGAGCATGAGGTCCTTGTGGAAGGGGAGGTTTCACTGTCACCGAGAAACAGTTCATCTCGCACTGACTCAAAGAATCTCACTGAAGCTTGGCCGGGGTGACTGCAGCCCAGAGCTTTGAAGTCAACCATTCTTAGGTTTCTCCTTTTTCTCCTTTCTTCTTCTTCTTGTTCTTTTTTTTTTCTTCTTCTTCTTTTGTTGTTCTCATTCGTGTGTACATGTGTGCTGTTGTTTTGTTTTTTGTTTTCATGGTGCATTTCCCTTTGATTTCCCTTTGTTTTGAAGTCAATTTCCCTTTGAAAATTCCACGTGTCTGGGTTGTGTGATGGGAACAGGCAAAGGGATTTGGCCTTTGTCAGTGTTATACCCATGAAAGAGAGGTCCCCTGGGCTTGAGAGTGCTGAGGTCACCTCAGGAGCCCATTGCCAAGGATGGAAACTGTCAGCCTCCACTACAGCCTTCCTCGGGACCTTCATCTGCCAAACCCAGGAGGCCTCTGTGTCCTTCTAAAGCACAAGCGATTCTGTGGGATCAAGGACATGGAAGCACCATGGTGCAGCTTCGTGCAGGGCAAAGGAGCCCTGGTGTGGGAGTCAGGACCCGCTGGCATTTAGCCTCCCCTCCTTTCTCCTGAAGTGCCCCTGCAGCACTAACACTTTGTCCTCCTAACCTAAGCCAGGCAAGTGCTTCAGATGGTTTAAATCCAAGCCACCAAACTGACCTGAGAAGGAAAGGGATGAGGAACAGGAGACCAGGTGGAAGCCCGAGGAATTCATCCTTGCATCCCAAATAAGGTGAGGAGTCAAGTGTCCCACATCCATCCCTTCCAATCCACCTCTTCTAGGCCAAGCCTGGACAGACAGTGGGGTTGCCATGGAAAGGAAGAGTTAATGTGAGAGTCTCTGTAAAGGAAGAACCCAATGTGCCTAGAAACTAGTCAGGCTAATTCTCACTAAAGTGATAGTGACTTCATAAATACTTCCTTCCAGAAGTACTTTTATTTAGAAGGAAGACAGTAAGAAAGAGGAAGCCATCATAAGAGAAAGTCAATGCCTAGCCTAAAGGCGACACTTTCCAATCCCAAGCACTACTCTTTCAAAAAATCAGTTGACCATTACATAAATTTTGGAAAACTGCTGCATACTGTCTGTCTTGGAGGTTCACTAATTAACATCAACACTTTAACATCTGGGAGGAGTCTTGGGGTAAAAAAGCCTTTTTAACTTTGTTTAACCCATTGTTTCCTAAATGCTTCCATCTCAAAAACCCTTTTCTGTCTCCAGGTAAAAACTATTAACATCCCAAATTCTGTACCTCAGCCTAAAGCCTAAAGTATCTTTAACAGTGAGATTTTAAGAACCTTCAAATAAAACAAGGAGTATCATCTCCATCTGGGTATCTCCTCCTCCCCAAACCCCCTTAATTGACCCAGGCAGGGTCACTGGATAGATTTAGAATCCAAGAAAGGCCCAGATCAGGGATACGAGATAATCTGGTGCCAACCAAAAAGTAACATCAGAGAGGTGCTGACTGTTCAGGCCAAGGCTAAAACCTGAAGCCCAAGGACAGCCACTGGAGGTCGGGGGACAGGAATAGGCAAGGGACAAGAGCATGAGATAAGCTCAGCCTGAAGTGGGTTTTATTCCACCAGTCCCATAAGTGGCCTCTCTGGCATGGGGGTGACTTAAAGACAGCACATGGCCTTACCGAGTGGTACTTCCCAAAGCATACCAGAAAGTCAGCCTTGTAAATCATCATGCATTTGGTTAAATGCTCACAGTTACCAACAAGAGTAATAAGGAACTGAGAGTATGGCTTGCTCTAATATCAGCATTCATAACTAAGGGACTAGGGTACTAACTCCGAGGATAGAAAAAAAATTAAGATTCCAGGTCACATAGGAGCTGACTGTTAATCAGGGTAAGAAACGACCCTCCTGGAGTGCAGTGGTGCCATACAGACCCATTCTCCCTATTAGTTTTGTGATGGGGGATGCATGATCTAATGGGCCGGCACAGATCACATTGTGTCTGATGCAGGATTCGGGTAGCACAGACTTGTCAGGATGAGAAAATGAGCCATCGTGTGCATGCACAGTAATCACCATCACAGGGAAGTGGGTGAACAAGTTCCACACATTTTCCAGTAATAGGGACTGACGCTTATTGAATGCTCACCCTGTGACAAGTGCTGGGCTAAGCACTTTACCTGGATTATCTCATTTAATCCTCGAAGCAGCTCCATGAAGCTCAAGAAGGTTAAGCAGCTTGCCTCAGGTCAGGGATAGAACCAGGATTCAGCTCTGCAGTCAGTCTTCAGAGCCCACAGTTAACCACTGGCTCTTTCCATCCTTGCATCAGGCCCACTGATCATCGTCACACTCGCTACGTCCTCATGCAGCGACCTCTCCGCACAATGCGATCCCATCTCTTTTCTTTGATGGTTATGTCTCTTAACCAGCACTTATCTAATAGACGATGGGTAGGCCAAGATTTGATGCTCCCCTACCAATCCAAAGGGCAGGAGGGCAGGATCTGGGGTGGCCACATCTTGGGCTGGTAGTCCTGGGTGCCAACCATTAAGCTACTGCCTCCCAACTCCAAACCTACCCTCTGTACTTGGGTCTGTGACGCTGGGGCTGGGAGGGCTGAAAATGTATTTCTTCTTTTACAGATGACTCCCCAGATGGTCCTCAAGAGAGGCATTGAAGGGATACTGGGAGGCAGAAGGAGGCAAAGAAGACTTGCTCCTTCCCACATGCTGGCTGTTTCTGGCAGTGGTGACGTGGGATTGGTTCTTCCGCCTCTGAGCAGCCATGGATTCCAGTTTCCAGCTTTTCCCTACCCTCCCAGATCCAGGCTTATTATGCCCCTCAGAGGTACCAGCAGCAACCAGGCAGTGCCCCTCCCCAGAAGCAGGTTCCCGGGTCCCTGGGCTGCATCCTTTAAGCTCCTAGGGTACCAGCGGTCGCCGAGCAGCAACCCCTTCTCAGAGAACTGGCCCCAGCTCCTGGGATCCTCTTCCAGGCTCCAAGGTCTGATAATCTAAACTTCTCTCCTCTTTTCCCCAGTCTAGAGGAGGTGGCTGCAATTCCTCCATTTGGGTTACTTTTGTCTTCTATACTTTCTCGGTCCTAATCCTTGTTCAACCAATTCCCTGTATTCAGCTGTCTGTTACTATAACTGGAGCGGTTTCTGATGTCCTGAACTGGACTCTGATTGATGTATCTGGTCATTTCACTGTGCCATAAAAACATCATTTTCTATGTGTGTCATGACAGTGAAAAGGTTTGCAAATCCCCACCCCCTCCATGACAACCTGGGCCCTAGAAAAGCAGCCATTAGAGGATATAGCTAGAGTTCATTCTCCAAGATATGTGCCCAAGAAAAGAATTTCAAAATTAGAGTCACAAGGGTGCTAGCGAGCATTTAATTGTTCTGGACACATGCCTGAATCCTCCTACAACTAGACGCACAAACCAGCCTTGATTGTCATTTACACTGAAACCATAGGCATCTCTGAGTAGCAGGAGACATCTTCTCTTCCGTGCTCCACAGTTAAGCTGTTATGACTCACGAAGGCTTAAACTCAGACTTCTTTAAGTATTAAAAGCGGAAGTCTGAGATTGCAGCCCCATATTCAGCTTATCTTTTTTTTCTATTAATCAATCACCCAGTATTTATTGAGAACCAGTAGACGCCCATCCTAGAAAGGATGCACTTGCAAATGAGCATGGAAGGTACCCGCTAGATATGCATTCATTCATTTCCCTTTACGGCCCTACTGGGCTTTCAGTGACTGCTCAATAGGTACTTTTCATAATTCCCCATTGTTGTCAGGCTATTTTTACCCTTCCCATATGAATCAGAGTGTGACTTACTATCTCACTGTTAAAATCCTTATTCTTGCAAAACCATTATTATTTATTTGTTTGATATCTTTCAAAAATGTTTATAGCTTGAACCCTTATCTCAAAATAAAATTTAAATAATCTCATCATTAAATACCTTATTTAATGGACAAAAGTAAATGACATCAGTATGTGGACAATTTATAAAAATAGCAATTTAAAAGGCCAGGTCTGCCACATCCCCACGATCAAGATGCCGTTTAGAAGGGAGGGACTGAACCCCTCTTCATAGGAAGCTGTGGTCAGAATTGTCCTGTTCTAGGCAGTAACCTGGAGACTAGCCTTCCAGATGGGCTGATTCAAAATTCATCATTTAGGGCAAAATGCATCCTAAGTAATGGCAATTTAATAATAATAGTGATAATAATACTTGGTAATTATTCAGTACAGCTCAAAATTCCCTGCTCATATTAACCCATTGTTAAGAGCTAAATTGTTCCCTGTCCCCAACTACCAAATTCATATGTGAAAACCTTAACCACCAGTACCTCAGAATGTGGCTGCATTTGTAGCTAGGGTCTTCAAAGAGGTAATTAAGTTAAAATGAGGCTCTGAGGGTGTACGCTAATGCCATCTGACTGATGTCCTTTATAAGGATAGAGGGGGAGGGAGAAAGGATAGAGGATAAGGAAGACGAAGAGGGAAAAGAGGAGGGGGAGGGGAGGAGAGGGAGAAGGAGCAGCCAGACAGGTGCACACACACAGAGGCACTATGTGAAGACACCAGACCATCAGAAGACAGCCATCTGCAAGCCCAGGAGAGAGGTCTTAGAAGGAAGCAACCATGTCTATGCCTTAATCTTGTTCTTGACGCTAAAATCGTGAGCTGTTGTGTAAGCTACTCAGTCTTTCCTATGACTGAGTGGCATTCTGCTATGGCAACACTAACAAACTAATACACCCATGAACTTTCTTTTTTTTTCTTTTTTTGAGACAGTCTCACTCTGTCTCCCAGGCTGGAGTGTAGTGGTGCGATCTCAGCTCACTGCAACCTCCTCCTCCCAGGTTCAAGTGATTCTCGTGCCTCAGCCTCCAGAGTAGCTGGGACTACGGGTGCGCAACTTCACGCCCAGCTAATTTTTTGTATTTTTAGTAGAAATGGGTTTTTACCATTTTGGCCAGGCTGGTCTCGAACTCCTGACCTCAGGTGATCCTCCCACCTCAGCCTCCCAAAGTGCTGGGATTACAGATGTGAGCCACCGTGCCCAGCCACCCATGAAACTTCAGAATATTCCCTAACGTGGAGAATCTACTTAGCTATAAATTTTTTTCTCTACTTTTCAGTTGGGTAAAAATGAAGCAGGGGAAGATCAGCAAACTTTGCCTGCATCTCTCAGCTCAGCCCTGGATGGATGGGATTTAGCCCAGACCTCTCCCTTCTCTGCTCACCACAGCTCTGTTCTCCAGCCTGACCGATAGGGTGGGAAAACCAGTATTAAGCACATATTTTCAAAGAACAATCAACTCTTGATTATCCATTATTAATGTGGAACAGAGCCTGCACAGAAAATTAAAATCCACATACATTCCAAACCCCAGTATTAGCCATTAATGTCAACCTGCTCAAACACTTCAGACTTCATCAACCCCTGCTGTTTTCCTTTGAGGAAAAGCCTAGCAGTGTTATGAATTTATCTATTACCTTTAACTATTCATAAAATAGCATGCAGTTGGGAAAGCCCCAACTTCTCTTTGATAGAAATATTCTAAAGTGTATATGTATTCTTATGGGAGAAATGGAACTTTTATATCCTTGACTTATTTTTAAATTGCAAATGTTAAATTAGCATTTTTAAGATGGCATGCAAAATCGTTGGTGTAGTCTTTCATAATCCTGTGTTTTAAAGAGAGAAATAATGTATTTTCCTAGGTAAACCAACTAGAACCCACTAAAAAATTACCTTAAAATCATAATACTAGAAGAGCTCTAATGGATCACATAGTCTAGTAGTTTTCTTTCTCCTTCCTTCCTTTTTCTTTCTTTCTTTCCTTCTTTCTGTCTTTTTCTTCTTTCTTTCTTTTTCTTTCTTCCTTCCTTCCTTTCTTTCTTTCCTTTTTCCTTTCTATTTCTTTCTCTCTTTTCTTTTTTCCTTTTTTAGCAACAGATCTCTCTTTTCAAAATTAATCTTTTGTGGAAGTTTGATATAGAAGAGATTTGAGCTTCTCTGCTTGAAGTAGGCATGAACTGCCCATTCAGCCTCCTCCTTGGCCCTTGAATTTCCTGAGGCATTAGCTTGTGAAAAAACAAAAACAAAAAGAACAAAACCACAGACCTATTCAATTCCTTCGTTTTACAGATTTGGAAACCAAGGCCCAAATGGGAAACATTGTTATGGCCGAGGCTGAGCATGCTGTAGTGGCATAGCCAGGTCTGGAGCCCAGATCTCCTGATTTGTGGTCCATAAGCTTTGCCGGCATCACACTGTTGGTCATAGTGACTTTGTTTTGTGTGACAGGTTGGGTCCCAGAACAGCTTTAAGGCCTAACAAGTTCTGCAACTTTCAACACCAGGAGGAGGCCTGTGTGCTGACACACATCAGCGTCGGTTACATTAAGCAAATCCCTTCAACGCCCAGAATTCTTAGGCAGATTTCCAGATATCAGACCAACAACCTTGGCAGACAGGTTATTTGCCTTTATGCATTTTCCATATTCTCAAATGCAGTGGTTCCCCAACTTTAGTATGCCTTTATAATTACAGGGGGGATTTGTTAAAAATACAAATGCCAGAAATCAGAAGGTCTAGGGTGTAACCCAGGCATCTGGAATCTGTATTTTAATAATGATCCCAGGTGGCTCTGATGAAGTGGTCCCCAGAAAACACTTTGAGATACATGGCTTTAATTGTTCTTTGTCATTAAAACCTTCCCTGGAAGAACTAAAGTTGGTTCAGACTTCAGAAACTGCATGTTTTTTGAGAGGCTGTGGTGCAATGGCACAATCTCAGCTCACTGCAATCTCCACCTCCCAAGTTCAAACGATTCTCCTGCCTCAACCTCCTGAGTAGCTGGGATTACAGGCACGTGCCACCATGTCCAGCTAATTTTTGTATTTTTAGTAGAGACAGGGTTTCACCATGCTGGCCAGGATGGTCTCAATCTCTTGACCTCGCGATCCACCTGCCTCAGCCTCCCAAAGTGCTGGGATTACAGGCATGAGGTACCACGCCCAGCCTGGAATTTCATGCTTTTAAACAAGCTTTCAATCTGATGAGAACTTTAGCCACCACACACCCCATTCCCCCCAGATTCAGAGTATTATCCCCCAGATGGTGTCTTGCTCTCACAATGGCATCCTGCTAAATCCCACAGCGATGGGATGATCATCTCAGGTGGTCACACTGGGAGAAGCAACAGGAACTGCTGTAAGGAACCAAACTTTGTTTTCATGTAAATGGTTTCCATGGAAAATTAAACAAGCAATCAAGACCTACAAAAAGGTATGTACATATCAGTAACTAGAAAAAGTCTCTTATGGGATAGTTCATCTACATTTGAAAGTGGTATCAGCTTTGGAAGGTCTGGAGCTCAAATAGTAGAGGGGTCAGCCTAAGGAGCTGGGAAGCCCAGCAAAGGTTAAGATTTCAGGGCAAATATCAAATCTTGCACTGAGAAATCCCTGTGTTGAGCTGTGCCAAAACCAGATGTTTTTACTAGTAATTAGCATTATGATAATTCATTTAACTAGGAATAAAATAGGGCATGATTGTTTACTGCTGCCTGTTTCCCCAGACATGCAGAGAAATGAGAAGAAAAATCTCAGAGGTTTTACTCTTGGCTAAACGGAATAATTTTCTCAATTAACCAGGAATGAACATAGCAACAAAATAATTTGCCCTTACATTATACAAGAGTTGTAAATAGACTTTTTAACACCTCCTTACATGTGGAAGTCAAGGTGGAGGATAAGCTGCCAAAGAACTGAAAACATCTTGAGTTTGGTTTCCATCTGAAAAGACATGGTTGTTAGAAACCTACTCACGTTGTCAGCCATGGCATGAGACTTCCAAACGCTATTCTTGGTTTCTCTTCCCCATACTGAATCCTTTCCAAGGCCAAGAAATTGTGGGTTGAATTGTGGTAAGATGAAAGATGCTTCTGAGAGCTTAAGGGAAAAGCAGACAGGAGAGCAGAGAATGCATATTTGAGAGGAGGCAGACAGCACGGCTGGGCTTTTACATGAATCCTTAATATAAACTAAGAATCAATGATGGGCAATGAAGTGACTGTGACAGAGCACACCCCAGCAAGGGAGTCACTCTACTGTGGCTCTGTCAGGCTCATGGATACTGGGGGAACAGGGTGGGGAGTGGTGGGGCACAGGGGCGTGTGGCACCCTCACACACACACCCCAGAAGAAAAACTATTTGTAACTGTCAAATTCACACGAAGCCAGCCAGATATTCTACAACATAAACCACTTCGTAAAGCATAAAGTACAGACAAGTTTCTTCAACAGCAGGACAGAAACCACATTTTGTCCCCTCAAAGACAATTTGTTTTTGAGACAGAGTCTCTGTCGCCCAGGCTGCAGTGCAGTGGCGCGATCTTGGCCCACTTTAACCTCTGCCTCTTGAGTGCAAGTGATTCTCCTGCCTCAGCTTCCCCAGTAGCTGGGACTACAGGCGTGTGCCACTAGACCTGGATAATTTCCTTTTTGTGTTTTTAGTAGAGATGGAGTTTCACCACGTTAGCCAGGATGGTCTCAATCTCTTGATCTTGTAATCCACCCACCTTGGCCTCCCAAAGTGCTGGGATTACAGGCGTGAGCCACCACACTTTTGCCCAAATAAAATCTCTTTTTATCTTTATACATAAAAATACTCTTTCCCACCGGTAGCTATGTCTCTTTGACACCCTCCTTCATTCTCCGCTACCACTGCCTTTTCCTTTACCTCACTCAGGATTTCTCCAAAAAGCTCATCAGGAGACGTTAGTGTCTCTGGGTTATGAGATGTGACTATGTCGCAACATGCGATGACGTTTGTGTTCAGTACCAAGGACAGTGCCCCACGTACCGGCTCAGCCACTGCTCCTATCCCACTTTCTTTGCCCTCCCCCTAACATTTTAGCCACATCACACCTGTGAGCAGAGGAGTGTAGACCATACTGTGCACATTAGAAACCAAAACAGGGCTTAATCACCATATAAGGAACGGTGCTTTTTCCACCAATGTCCTCTTTTTACCACTCAATAAGTACATGTTGAGGGATGGAACCTGTAAAACTCAGTGTTTCTTCACTACTTCTTTGGCTAAGTCTCCCCAGTGGCCTTAGTCTTGAAGATGGCAATTGCAGATTTGGGAGAACAGGTGGCTGAGCACCCTTGTCCATGTCCTACAGCCACAATAAAACTTACAAGCTCTCCTTGGTTCTCCCATGGCTGGGCTGGCTCCATACCACCTTAGTGTGTCTCTGAGATCATCGTGGTCATTGAAAGAAGCTCAGTCTGAGACATAAGAACCAGACAAACAAAGCTTCTGCCCACTTCTGGGCCCACCAATGTCTTGAAGCTAGAGATTCAACTCTCAAGAAGCCGTAAGTAGTGGAAAACTTCCTTCTTTCTGCATCTTCTGGATTAAGGTCACAGCACACCCATCTCCTGGAATAATGTGCTTTTGCAAGATAGAACAGAAGGTACAGAGGATATAAATACCTCACAATTCTGTTAAATACCTTTATTTATAGAAATGAAAGTTAGGAACCAGGATTAATTGCTGCAATATGAAGAAAGTAGAAACTAATTAAAAATGAACATTTTAGCATGCTATCAAAGGGCTAGGGCTCCCTTTGAAGGTGCCCTTTGCAAACAGAAAGAGGTTACAGCATGGAGAGATTATTTATTCTTTTCCTGATTTCCTCTCTCTGTGTGTGTGTGTGTGTGTCTCTCTCTCTCTCTCACACACACACACACACACACAGAACCATATACCTCAGTGTATCCAAAATACTGAGGTCAAAGAGAAAGATAAAGACATAGCAGGTCCTAGCTAACCCCAGATTCTCACAACCATTGTCTCCATTTTAACAGTGAAATGAAAGATAGAGAAGTTCAAGTAAGTCTAAAACCTGTATCAAACCTAACAAGGCATCCAGGTGCCAAGGGTCATGTTCTAGGTCTTGACAGGGTGAGACAAGGCCAAATGGCAAATAGTCATTACACAGTAGCATCACCCATTTGAAGATACTAAAGGGAGGAGGAGGCAATAACAGCAGCCCAGCAACCTGGCCCAGGGGCTTCCCCCACTGGCTGGGGATAGACTTCCTCCTGAACCTGCCCAGGATTACCATTTGCATCTTGGACAGCATCACAGTGAAGAGCTCTGCAATCCTGGCATAGTGTTCTTTCAACTCACAGTCACAGAGCTTCTATTACACACCAGGACATCTGCATAACACCCAGGTTACAGCAATGAATCAGCATGCAGCTGCATAGGAAAGGAGTTAGACAGGAGCAACTGTATGCCGCTATCCTTTTATTTTTTTTAATAGAGAAAACATCAACTTGAATAGCAAAACTAAAAACATTTTTCACAAACAAAACTCATATCATGGCTGGGCACGGTGGTGGGCCATGATAGCTCATGCCTGTTATCCCCACACTTTGGGAGGCTGAGGCATTCAGCCAACATGGCAAAACCCCATCTCTACTAAAAAGACAAAAATTATCCGGACATAGTGGCAGGCATCTGTAATCCCAGCTACTCAGGAGGCTGAGGCAGGAGAATCTGTGGAACCTGAGAAGCAGAAGTTGCAGTGAGCCGAGACTGTGCCACTGCACTCCAGCCTGGGTGACAAAGCAAGACTCTGGCAAAAAAAGGAAAGAAAGGAAGAAAGAAGGAAGAAAGGAAAAAAAAAGAAAGAAAGAGAAAGAAAGAAAAGAAAGAAAGAAGAGAGAGAGAGAAGGAAAACTGATACGTGATGTTAATTATCGAAAGTAAAAATTGACCCATTATTTTTTGCCATTGAAAAGTTGTCCTCTGTGACACCTAGATGCTCTGAAATATTTGACTCTTTTGGGCTGGGAAACTTTGGCTTTCATTATCTTCCTAAACAGAAAACGTCCCTCCCATTTTTCTTATCCCCTTCCCCAAAATGTTTCACAAACCCCAAAGCTCTGTCTCCCACTTTGGTTCTCCTCCCTGAAAAGATTACCCTCCAGCGAAACGAGACATTGCACTGGCCGCTGTGGGGGAGCTTGTCAGTTCTTTGCTTTTCTCAGGACTTATTAATTTGGGCAGGACCTTAGGGAAGGGAAGAAGGGAGTAGAGCCCAGAATTAATACACTCTGAGCTGTGGTGGGTCTAGAAAGCGGACCTAGCCCTTGTTCGTTTAAACTCCTGCTATTTTCACCCCTCAGGGGCTCTGCCTACTCCTGCCAAATTAACCGTGCTAAACAGAGTTAGATTTCTAGTAATACAATGCTCTCATTGAGGGTATCTTTCTGCAAGGTAAGCAGTCTTGCCATGGATTCCCTCAGGCACTTGGTGCATAATGTTAGCTGGATTTCAGTGTCGTCATGAAACTCTGTGGTCTTTCGGAAATATCTGTGTAGGTATCCCTGCCTAATGCATCTTGGTTACCCTCATAGAGGAAACCAACTCTCTCCCCTAGGATTTGTGTGGAGTAATTTCCCTCAAGCTATGATTACTTTAGGAAACCATCTCCTAGGGATGAGTTGAATCAAAGCCCAGTCATATTTACTTTCCCTTCAAGGGTCATATCTACATGACCCTTGGCACCTGGATGCCTTGTTAGGTTTGATGCAGGAAGACACCCCCTTTAGGTTGCTGAGGTGTGATTCACATGTTTATTTACAGGGGAAGGCTCTGTTTCAGGTGGTCAGTCATTTTCTCTTGGAGAGGCCAAGCTAATTTCAGACACCTGAGTGTTATAAACACACGCACAATATGGAAAGGTAAAAACGCAGGTCAGGAGGGGCCCTCACACCTCCTAACATAACCCACGGCTGCTGCTAACGGGAGAACCGCAGAGGAGCAGGGGTGGTCTTCCTCGCAGACACCGCCCCATTCTGACCACTCACAGAACCCACTTCCCCAGAGACCCAGCACTCCCAGGTATGCCTTCACCTTCCATCTCTCATCTCCAAGGCCCTCCCTGCACCACCAGCAATCTCCCTTCCCATGGAGACAGGGATAAATCTACATCTTGGGAGAAATGATTTTCAACCAGATCAGCTAAGCCCTCCAAGGCTCTCGGTTGGGTGGAAGCTCCTCTGGGTCCCAGAGAGGATTAAATAAGGATCTGGGAAGAAATTTAAATCCTGGATGGCAGCTGTAGGGGCTGAAATGAACCAGCCTATTAGCCAGCACCTCTCTGATGGTGAGGGTTAATTTATCACATGGAATCCAATCACTTCTTATAAAACCAGTGCAGGTTTCATTTAGTTTGATGAGGTATATTGCAAGATTTCAGAAAATCAATTTTACTGAGAGCCATATTAAGCCCCAGAGAATATAACACTACATGTTCCTCACGTAAGTTTTTGTTATTACCCAGCGCATCACTGGGGAAATTATATACTTAGCCCAATAAAGGATAATGACTACCTTCATTGTCTGGGGCAGCTCCCACCCTGCTTACCTCTGTGAAATCATGAATAAAAATGGTAGGTCTCCAAACTGGCATTTGCCTAAGCGCTACAGAGTCAGAGGCATGATAAAAGTGAGCAAAAGCAACTTGATTTTCCAAACATTCGAACCGCTGACAGTATGGGATATGACTAGCCCATACTATAAAATAACAGGCATTATGGATACTTCCTATTTTGACAAAAGCCCTATTCTGACCGAGCCCCTTACCTTGAGTTCTCAGAGTAGCATTTGCAAAGGCAGTCACAGTGGACTCAAATTCCTTTCAACTAATCTGCCAGTTTAATATTTCCAGAGAGGTATATTTTTTCGTAAGAAACTTTTCTATTGTGGCTAAGGAACATTCCTATCTATGCTCATCTGGTCTCTTGGATACTTCTGTATGCAAAGCAATACACCAGGCTCACTTTTATGGTGCCCCCAACCTGAAGCTACAGTCAGAGAGTGAATCCCCAAACTAACTTTTGCAATAGCTTCCTTCTCCAAAGGCCAGTTCAGATTGAGAGCAGAGCATGTGGAGAGTGTGTGGGAGGTGGGGGAGTAGTATGGTGCACCAATCCTACCGGATCTCACCAACATCAGAGCTGCTCTTATTTACCTGTGATCTAGGACTATGCTGTCCAATATGGCAGCAATTATCCACATGTAGCCCTTTAGATTTAGATTACTTAAAATTAGGTAAAATTTAAAATTCAGTTCTTCAGGTGCACTAATCACATTTCCAGTGCTTAGTAGTCACATGTGGTGAGTGGCTACTGTATTGGACAGCACAGATACAGAATATTCCCACTATTGCATAATGTACTGTTGGAGGTTGCTGGGTAGCCATTCAGCTCTGGGGAGTTGGTGGTAATTACAGGGGCCTGTGAGTTTAGTTCAGGCTGAAATCATTTCTCATCAACTCCCAAGTGTCCTCATTTTTCAGATCTTCTTTTGCCAGCATGCACTGATGTTAACCCTAAGCTCTTGATGGTCTTTAGACAATAAAGAAACCCTCTTCCATCCTATCAGAGCCAGCCCCAGAGAAAACTTCAAAGTGATTTTGGAAATTTAAAAATGTAAACTATAGGACAAAGCAAATATTTGGGAAACTGGGGAAAAAAAAAGCTTTTATCAGGCTGAATGGATGCCCTGTACCAAGAACAAATTCCCCCACAGTGATGAGCAGAATTGTGTCTCCCTCACCCCGAATTCACATGATGAAGACTTACCCTCCAGTACCTCAGAATGGGACTGTATTTGGAGTTGGGATCTCTAAAGAGGTAATTAAGGTAAAATGGGGCCATTACAATGAGTCCTAATCTAACACGACTGGTACCTTTGTAAGAAGAGATTAGGACACAGATATACACAAAGAAAAGACTGTATGAAGACACAGGGACATGACAGCTGTTACGGTTTGGCTGTGTCCCCACCCAGATCTCACATTGACTTGTAATAATCCCCACATGTCAAGGGCAGGGCCAGATGGAGATAATAGAACCATGGGAGCAGTCTCCCCCATACTGTTCTCATGGCAGTGAATAAGTCTCATGAGATCTGATGTCTTTATAAATAAGAGTTCACCTGCACACGCTCTCTTGCTTGCTGCCATGTAAGATGTGACTTTGCTCCACATTCACCTTCACTATGATTGTAAGACCTCCCCAGCCATGTGGAACTGTGAGTCCCTTAAACTTCTTTCCTTTATAAATTACCCAGTCTTGGGTATATCTTTATTACAGTGTGAGAATGGACTAATATGACAGCCTTCTATAAGCCAAGGAGATGCCTTAGAAGACACCACCCTTGCTGACACTGAAACCTTGGACATCTATTTGCCGGAACTGTGTGAAAAAAAAATTCTGTGATTCAAGCCACCGAGCCTGTGGCACTTTATTACTGCAGCCCCAACAAACTGAAAGACCCAGCATGCAGATTCTCCATACAGCAAACCAGAGACCTCTGCAACAGCCTGTCAAAATTTTTCAAATCAAGCTGGAGATTTTTTGAGTTTACATCGCCATCATCACAATTTTTACCTCAAGCATAACAAAGCAGCTGTTTGCACAGAGGATTATAGTTCTGTGCCTTCGCCTGCAGGGAAATTCAGGCTTTGACGCCGCTTACAGAGCCAATGGGGCAACTGGAACATCAGGATGTGACAGACAAATTACCCATGAGAAAGGGCGGAACGTTTCAGAAAAGTGTTTAAAAAATCATGTTGCCGCCGCTGATGTTAGACTGTGACATCCCTTACCAATTTTTATATGTCAACTCTAAATTAGATCTGTTTGTTTATTTATACACATTGAGTAGAGTCATACACATGCATGATATATGGATTTAGCAGCTGTTCACGTAGTCGCTTCTCTTCAAGGTGCTTAACAAAGATTAACTAATGCTACATGCAACCTCCCATATGCTCACTGTAACATGCAACAACCAGCAAAGAATGTGATGCAAACTTTAAAACGAAGTTAATCTAATTCTCTATTTTCTGTTTGATGGGATTCCTGGGGGAATTACTCCCTAGTCAGCTACCAAATGGAGATTCAAATATCTAGTTAAGAGAAGAGATTAATATTATCCAATTAGTTATCTTTATCTCTTAGCTTTCATCTGCAATAGATATTCTAACCTTTATCTTTTTCCTATTTTTCCTGGAGGCATTGCAATATTGCATTTAAAAAAAAAACCTTTCTGCCATATTGAGCAAAAGCAACATGATTAAAGTAACAATTGGAAACAAAACATGAGTATGACATTTTAGGATTACAAAATGCTTTTATGACAAATTTTCATTTCATGCTCACTACATTTTTAAAAGATTAGATTATTATTCTTGTTTTATAGATGGGGAAACTAAGTATCAGAAAGGTAAAGTGGGCCGGGCTCAGTGGCTCATTCCTGTAATCCTAGCACTTTGGGAGGGCCAGGCAGGTGGATCACTTAAGGGGTCAAGAGTTTGGGACCAGCCTGGCCAACATGGTAAAACCCTGTCTGTACTAAAAATACAAAAATTAGCCAGGCATGCTGGTGTGTGCCTATGATTCTAACTACTCAGGAGGCTGAGGCAGGAAGATCACTTGAACCTGAAAGGCAGAGGTTGCAGTGAACCTAGATGGTGTCAATGCATTCCAACCCAGGTGAAAGAGCAAGACCTTGTCAAAGGAAAGAAAAAGAAGAAAGAAAGAAAGAAAGAAAGAAAGAAAGAAAGAAAGAAAGAAAGAAAGAAAGAAAGAAGAAAGAGAGAGAGAGAAAGAAAGAGAAAGAAAGAAAGAAAAAGAAAGAAAGAAAGAAAGAAAGAAAGAAAGAAAGAAAGAAAGAAAGAAAGAAAGAAAGGAAGGAAGGAAGGAAGGAAGGAAGGAAGGAAGGAAGGAGGGAGGGAGGGAGGGAGGGAGGGAGGAGGGGAGGAGAGGGGAAAGAAGAGGAGAGGAGAAAAGTAAAGTGATTTTCCAAAACTTTCACAGCCAGTCAAGAGAGAGTCAAACACAAATTTAAACCTGAGCTTCCAGCAGTCTCTCCCAATGTCTCCAAATGCCCTGCTCCATCCACCAGGACATATCACAAGCTACAGCCAACTCCTCACAAAAGAATGTTGAAAAGGTGCTTCTCTGCGAAGCTGCCCTCATGCCCTTCCCTTCATTGGTGCTGTTGACAGTGGTGCTTCTCCTGCCTGAGACAAGCCTGCAAAAGTGGATGGATGTTCCCACCAGGACACACAAGGTGAGGCTGCAATGACAACCTGCAGAGTCCAGAGCTTGCCCACTGTGAAAATGGTCCCCAAGTGTGCTCCTGTCTCATCCGGTCACCAACTTTCTCCTTATGAGTGAGGTGGGTCAGGGATCAGAGATCTAGAGAACCCAGAGACAGGAACAAAAAGGCAAAGAGCAGCTGGAATGAAATTCCTTCTCCACATCCCCTGCCGTCCTTTCCACCTGCCTAGGCCCTCTGGAGTTAGCAATGACGCATCTTGCCCAAAGCTCGCCTACCCTACACAGGAGTATTCCAGAGCAGAATCCATGATGTGGTGAGGAGCTGCCATGCCCTCAACCCCCTTTTGAGGAACATTTTTCTAAAGCACAGCATTCTCTGTCTCCAGCTTTGTATTAATACTTTATTTAGTGGATGATTCATGCTACCTGAGCTACAACTGATGATACCCAGGATCAGTGCCACAGCCAATGCAGGCTGCTCACCAGGGTAGCCAACTACCTCTGAGGTGGCTTGGCACCAGCTCACCCCAATAGAGGTGCTCTGTATTGCAGAGTGACAACCTGACCCCCAGATATCTCTCCTGGCACCTGTGAACACTGGCATAAGGGCTCAGGCTATATTGCAAATCATCTAGTTCTACACTTGCCAGTCCTGACTGTGCCAGACCCAGAGTGCCTATGGCTAATGAAGAAAGACGCCCTAATGCTCCCTCTTTCCCTTGTGTCCTAGAAGTAAGGCCCATCACCAAAGGAGATCCGGGTCAGTCTTTCCTTAGCAATCTTAAATAACCCAACAGACCAAGTATGATTCTGGCCACTTAGAGGGAAGTCCCAGGAGCCCAAAGAGAAAAGTGAGGCACACAAGAATGACATCACCAGCTCACGTGAGGGACCCGGGTACCAGAAACCCACTGTTAAACTATTCTTTCCACATTTTATTTACTTGTTTTAAGACAGAGTCTGGCTCTGTCGCCCAGGATGGAGTGCAGTGGTGTGATCTCGGCTCACTGCAACCTCTACCTCCCGGACTCAAGCAATTCTCCCTGTCTCAGGCTCCCAAGTAGCTGGGATTACAGGCGCCTGCCACTATGCCCAGCTCTTTTTTTTTTTTTTTTTTTTTTTTGTATTTTTAGTAGAGACAGTGTTTCACCACGTTGGTTAGGCTGGTCTCAAACTCCTGATCTCAGGTGATCCACCCGCCTCGGCCTCCCACCGTGCTGGGATTACAAGTGTGAGCTGCCATGCCCAACCCTTTCCACATTTTATATTCTACTTCCTGCATCATTGGGCTAAGAAAAAAGGTACTAAATATTCTCCCAAAAGACTCTTGCAGGTCTGGGTCAGTCTTTCCTTAGCAATCTTAAATAACCCAATGGATCAAGTATGATTCTGGCCACTTAGAGGGAAGTCTCGGGACCCCAAAGAGAAAAGTGAGACACACAAGAATAACATCACCAGCTCACGTGAGGGACCCAGGTTCCAGAAACCCACTGTTAAACTATTCTTTCCACATTTTATGTTCTGCTTCCTGCATCATTGGGCTAAGAAAAAAGGTACTGAATATTCTCCCCAAAAGACTCTTGTAGAAAGTAGCTGAAAACTGTCAGAACAGATAAAGCGGACATTGTTGCTTTCTTTAAGGTCTGTTGCCTGATTTCCCTTAGGGCTCCTACCGTGGACAGTGGGGATCTGCCTAGAAGTCAGGCGTGTGTTAATTTGCATGATTGTGTTAACTAAGCGTCAGCCACTCCATCTCAGCTGCAGTATAACCTAAATTAATTCACCAGGAGCAGGTGGTTTAATTTGTACATTATTCACATTTGCTAATAAACAAACAATTTGGGTTTTAGCTAGATTTTTTTCTCAGGGACAGAGCCAAGGGTGTTTGCTCAGTATTTTGTCAAGGGAAATTGATCCCAGACACAACCCACACCACCCTTCAGGCTTTTCATACTAAGAGAATCTGGTTAGAATTCATCTCAAGCTCCTCCACACTCTTGTTCCACAGGATCGGTCCTGACCATAAAGTGTGAACACATGCTGCAAGGTTCAGGTTCACCTTTGTTACCAGCAGGGCCTAGTGGTGACTTCCATGTAAGTCACTGGACTTCTCCTGTGCTGAGACCCAGAGCCCTGGAGTCCCAGTTTGTAAATGGATTTCTAGCTGTGCCTAATTTTTCTTCGATTCTTACTGGCTGCCTGCCCAGTATATCATTTTTCTTCACGAAATAGGGTCTTCTGCTCTGGCTCTGTACACCCCTCTTTTTGAGACTGACATCCCATCTGAACTTAGTCCAAGAGTTGAGAGCTGGCTTCCAGATGATCGGTTTTCCCTAAAAATGACTGCGTGCCTGCCCAGTCATGGAGTCCCCACCACTGCATTTTGCTCACCTATTGAGTACAACAATAATAATAGCCAGTGCTTATTTCTATGTGTCAGGAATTTTGCACAATTACTGTTCATCATCACACAATTGGAGAACTGAGAAAACAGGCTCAGAAAAGTGTCTTGTCCTAAGTCAAACAGCAAGTAGTGTGGAGCTGGAATTTGAGCCCAGGTCTATCAGGATTCAAGTACCTCATTCAGAATCATGTTCACGTTACTCTTGCCTCCCACATCTGTTTGATCATGATCCAATGCCTGCCTTTCTTCCTTCTTTTCTTTTTCTTTCTTTTTCTTTCTCTTTTTTTCTTTCTTCTTTTTCTTTCTTTCCTTCTTTTTCTTTTTCTTTCTTTCCTTCATCCCTTCCTCCCTTCCTTCCTCTCTTTCTTTCCTTTCTTTTGTTCTTTCTTGCTCCTGCCTTTCCTTTTCCTTTTATTTCTTTCTCCTTTCCTCCTTTTTTTCCTCTTTCTTTCTTTTTTGTTTTTTTGAGACAATGTCTCACTCGTGTTGCCCAGGCTGGAGTACGATGGTGTGATCTCAGCTCATTGCAACCTCCGCCTCCCAGGTTCAAGCTATTCTCCTGTCTCAGCCTCCAGAGTATCTGGGATTACAGGTGCATGCTACCACATCCAGCTAATTTATGTATTTTTAGTAGAGACAGGGTTTCATCATATTGGTAAGGCTGATCTTGAACTCCTGACCTCAGGGGTTCTGCCCACCTTGGCCTGCCGAAGAGCTGGAATTACAGGTGTGAGCCACTGTGCCCTGCCCTTTTCTTCCTTTCCTTCCCTTTCCTTTCCTCTCTCCCTCCTTTCTCCTTCCCTCCTCCCTTCCTCTCTTCCTTCCTTCCTTCCTTCACCTTTAGAGACAGAGTCTTACTCTCTGTCCCCTAGGCTGGAGTGCAGTGATGGAATTATGACTCACTGCAGGCTCAAACTTCTGGGCTCAAGCCAAGTGTGCACCACCACAGCCAGCAAATTTGCTTTTTGGTGGAGATGGGGTCTTGCTATGTTGCCCAGGCTGGCCTCTAACTCCTGACCTCAAGCGATCATCTCGCCTTGCCTCTTAAAGTGCCGGGTGACAGGCATGAGCCACTGTGCCCTGCCCAAGGCATCTCTTTACCTCACTTTAGGGCAGGGAGAATCAGCACAATTGGCTGGGCTAGTTTGGATGTTAAGGAACCAGCCTGGACAGCAAGAGACTCTCAATGTAGCAGCAACTATGTAGAACCCAAGGCTGAATGCTACATCCAGTCAGAGAGAAAGGCCTGAGTGCCAAAGAGAAGCACACTGATTGGTCAAAATATTTGAGAGTCATTCCTCACCCTTGTGTGAAAAGTGTATAAAAATCCAGTGAGATCTGTGGCTGTAATCTTGGAGGTGGCATCCAAGGTGTGGTACCTAAAGAGCCCATGACTGCCATTGAGGGGTTGTCTGAGCCAGTGAGGGAAACGATAGGATCTTGCTTCAAGGTGATTGTCACACCCATCTTAAATGAACCATCATCAAAGGTGTCGGCTGAAGCACTTAAGAATTGTCCACTTCAGGGGACAATTCTTCAAATGTCGTTTAGTTCTCAGAAAAAAAAGTTATATGATCTGTTTTATGCTCAGTTGATGATAAATGCGGTGAGGCTGTGCATACGGTGAACCTCACCCACCTCAGATCCATCATCATCTACCAACAGGGACCTAAGAGTTGTGCATGGCCAAATCAGCTGGAGTCACTTCTCATCACACCCCTTTGCACCACCTTAGGTTGGTCCCTGAGCTCTAGCACCTTCATTTTAGGCAAAAACAGGGCCCAGCTCCCCACAGTGCAGCCACATGAACCTCCCCTCTTTCCCTGTGCATCTTCTCTGAAAGGACTCAGGGCCTCCACTTTGCAATTCCCTTCAGCTCAGCTCCTCCCCAGCTCCTGGGGCCCCAGCAATGGACTCTTGACCCTGGGTAGAAGCCAGTCATAAGGAGGAGGAGGTTAGGGGATGTGTGGACTGAATATGTGTGTGTCCCACCCTGGGGCACCCCAGGAGTCAGATATTAAAGCCCTAGACCCCGGTGTGATGGTGTTTGGAAATGGGACCTTTGGGAGGTCCTTAGGT
Source organism: Cheracebus regulus (assembly GCA_963574635.1). Taxonomy (NCBI): domain Eukaryota; kingdom Metazoa; phylum Chordata; class Mammalia; order Primates; family Pitheciidae; genus Cheracebus; species Cheracebus regulus. The sequence continues at coordinate 80,199 of CAUYQU010021156.1, forward strand.
CATGAGGACAGACCCTGGTCTGAGGGGATTAGTGCCCTCATGAGATGAGACAGCTGAGAGCTAGCACACCCTCCCTCCACCATATGAGGACACAGTGAGAAGAAAGCCGTCTGCAAGCCCAGAAGAGCATCCTCACCAGAAACTGAATCTGCTGGCAGCTTGAACTTGGACTTCACGGCCCACAGAACTGTGAGGAAATGAATTTCTGTTGTTGAAGCCACTCAGTCTATGGTATTTTGGAATGGCAGCCCCAGCAGACTCAGACAGAAGCAGTAAGTAGAGAAAACCCAGAAGTCAGCACTCGCTGACACGTCCAGCCTGCTCTGGAGAAGACACAGTTCCGCTCATCCCAGTCTTCCTGAAATAGGCCTTCAGGCAAGACCTGCCACTGTTCCAGGCAGAGGAAACAGCTGCCTCTATCGGGTGACTTAGGGAGCTCCAAGAGGCCCGCCTGCTCCATGTGTATCTACTGTCTTGCCCCTCCCCTGGCTCGGAATTCTCTGCATTGAACTTGCTGATAGCTGTGGGGAAAGAAAGGCCCGGGGATGGATGGCCCTCTTCCTTGTGGTAGGACTTCTTATTATGCTTCTCCTAGGCTACAAGGACTTTTCTTTGGCATCATTCAAGTCAGGAAGGAGCTAGTTGGCTGTCACCTTGACAAGGTCACCGAGGTCTTCAGATCTGAGAGTTCAGGAGCTCAATTCTGTGAATTCATTGAAGTTCTGGATGATTGGTTCAGGCTAATAAAACTCAAGAGACTGGCTGGCAGCTGCTGAGCAAATTTTTTTCTAAAATGAAAAGTATTTTTGAAGAACCAAATTACTAACTCAAGGCAAGTTCATAGAGCAGGGCATGGGAAGATTTTTAATGGTTGGTGTCATCAAGCTATAACAATCCTCTGCCCTACTAAAGTGGCACCTACCAAATGAGCCAGAAGACCCCTGGAGCTGGGCAAGGTATCCACTCCATTGGACAGGGCCAGAGAGAAATGGTAACACTTCATTTGGTATTTTTATTTTCAATATCCCAAGCAGAGCAACTACAGTCATCACTCAGTATGAATGGGGGATGTGTTCCAGGACCCCCTGCAGATACCAAATCCACAGATGCTCAAGTCCTGACGTAAAGTAGGGCAGTATTTGCATGTAACCTACATGCACCCTCCAATATACGTTAAATCATCTCTAGACTACTTATAATACCTAACACAATGTAAAGGCTATGCAAATGGTTGTAATACTGTACTGTTTAGGAAATTATAACAAGAAAAAAAAAGTCTGTACACGTTTGGTACAGACAGACCATCCATTTTTCTTTTCTGGATATTTTCAATCCCCAGTTGGTTGAATCCACAAATGTAGGGCCCATGGATACGGAGGGCTGACTGCATTTATTTCTGTTATTAATATGATAGTGTTTCCATGATTGCTATTTATCTTAGATTAAATTGCATTCAGACAGTGCCTTTGCGATGGGTCTGGAATGGTTCTCTAAGCTTATCTGCTATATACCTCAAGTCATCTCTCCAGCAGATGGCTAATCTCAACCATGGAACGTTAGGTCTTTGGGGCTTCAGTATCTGATGGTGCCATTTTCGGTTCCCTTTCCAGCTGTTTGGGTTGCCACACTGAAGCAATGAAAAGATTAATGCATAAGAGAGAGATTGATAAGGGAAAACCTGAATGGAGGGATTCTGCTTGGGCTTGAGAATAGGTCAATTAAGCTCGTTCTCATTCCAGCTTGGAGTTGACCCAGAGTCTCTCAGTGGTCAGGGTTAGATCTTATTGCTGAGGGGTCCTGCAAAGGTATGGTTAGGGTGGCCAATTTCCACCTTGGCAGAAAGAAGAAATTGAAGCAGACACATGGTGAGGCAGAAGCCAGAACCCCACAGATTTCTTATAGACTAGCAGCAACATCTGTGGGTGCAGCTGCAGGAACAGGCCCCAGTAAGAGAATGAGAGTGGAACTTCATTTGCAGGTATTTCTGTTCTGGCTCCAGGGTCCCATGAGGCCCGCCTCATGCTTCTGCTCACAGAGACTATGAAATCACCTCCATCTCTCCATTTAATTTCTCTCTTTTCTCAAACCAGTTTTGATGAATTTTCTTCTCTGGCTGCAAAGAACCTTGGCCAGGACATCTTGGAATCATCTAGTCCTCCTCTGCCAGAGGATCAGGAAAGCAGCAAACTGATTAACTGACACCTTAAATAAGCAGATAGTAAGTCAATATACAGGTAGACTTACATGAAAGGAAAGTAGCCTCAGGCCCAAGGAGACATTGGGAGCCGGAGAGAAGGGATCTGGAGTGAGGGAGGAAGAGACCATATGAGGTTCAGAGACAGCACTTAAGTTAAAGTTCCTGTAATTCATCACACACCTGGATACCACTTGGGGCTACAGGAAATAATCATCATTAAGGGAACTGAAAGCACCTTCAGTTTACCCTCAGAGACTGACAATTCCAGAAAAGGTGAAAGTTTTGGAGCCTGAATTCTCCAGACTGGGCTTTCAGTGTTAATTACATTCCCTGGATAATTGCACAGCTCCCTGCCTCACTATACCTGTGTGGTTTGCTTAAAGAGATGTTAAAACCTCCATAACTTTGCCACTCCCATACTGGCTGAGAGCCAGAGCAATTTCTTTTCCCCCCAGTTATCCTTTCCTGTAAACGCCTGGATATTCTCTGAAAGTTTAAGCAGATTGAGGGATTTCTGCCCTACGGTAGCTCTGAGAAAAACTCAGTATTTGTTATTCTCCGATCTTAATGCCTGCTCATGGTGATTTTAATGCTGCTTTTAAAAACTGCTGTGGTATTTTAATAATAGGATGTTCTTTCTGGTATTGTTGAAACATTACATTATTCAATGTAGCCAATTGCAATCCATTTTTCTCTGCCCTTGTGGTGCACAATTATCCTGGACTCTTGGCAGAAGTATAATTTGGGGAGCAATTTTCTAGCAAACCATTGGAGGTGTTGCATTCCAAGTGTGAGGTGATGTGCCACTCCGTTCATGAAACCACATTACGTGGCTGAGAGGCTTTTTTTTAATAGTAAACACTGTTTTAGCCCAGTGAGCCCAGTGGGACTCACGCCTCCCACCTTCGCTCCCTCAGTCGGCCTCACTTCACCTGAGGGATCTGACTTACAAATCCAGCTTCTGGTGCTCAGGATGCATTGCCACACACAGGGCCCTGGCTGACATGAGACCACATTCTTCCTGAAGCTATTTTGTCCTTAGAGCTGGATTTCTCCCTGGTGAGGTCAAGTTTGTCATGTCCTTCAACTGGATTTGGCTTTTTCTAACACAGAAATCATACACGGGTGGTCAATAGGTCATCTCCAACCCACAACTGTGGGGTTTTAAATGATTTTTTAAAATTTAACTATAATAGACTATTTTTAGAACAGTTTTAGGCTCACAGCAAGACCTAGTAAAGGCACAAGGAGTCCCCTATACCCCCTGCACCCACACATGCAAAGCCTCCCGAATTATCAGCACCTCCCCCACCCGCAGCCCCTACCCCCCCCACTGGAGTGGTGCATTTGTTACAGCAATGAACCTAAATCGGCACATCGTTATCACCCAAAGTCCTTAGTTTACACTGGGTTCACTCTCGAGGCTAAACATTCCATGGGTCTGCACACATGTTGAGTGGCATGTATCTAACTATCAGAGTGTCATACAGAGCGGTTTTAATGCCCCCCAAATCCTCTGTGCTCAAATTTTTTTTTGAAAATGTAAGACCATTTTTTAAATGGTTGTCCAAATTTAAAACTCAGGAGTTTTGCATGAAGAATCAGGACTTCTAGATCATCTTGGCAATTCCAAAGCTTGGCCACACTATGGCACTAAGTCGAGGTTGCCTCTGCTGGGGAAGTCATGTCCTCCCCAGTACACCATAGACCCTATTGCTCCCTGCTGACTAAACTCTGGGGTCATTACTGAGTCATCATGCCTGTCCATCCCTGTAGACGTTGAGACTATGTCAATATATGAAACTAGGGGCCCACAAACATTCAGGACACAGCAGATGAGCTCCCAGCTCCAGCCAATACCTGGACTTCAGTCTGGTGAGACCCTGAGCAGAGGACCCAGCTAGTCTGTCCTGGACTCCTAACCCACAACAACTGGGAGACAATACATTTGTGTTGTTGCACAACGTCATCTTTGCAGCAATTTATTATGCAGCAATTGAATACTAATACAATAGCTTATCTATTTGACCATTTGCTTTCATACCTGAACTCATATCCCCACATGACCATAATCATGTGGACAGCTTTCACCTGAGACCAGAAAACACACTGTAGAGAATACCTTATGTTGTATCTGAATGTTTGTGTCCCTCTCAAATTCACAGGTTGGAATCCTAACCCCCAAGGTGATGGTATTAGGAGGTAGGGTTTAGGATGGCGATTAGGTCATGAGGGCAACCCCCATGAATGGGATTAGTGTCCTACAAAAAAGGCCCAGGGGAGCTTGTTGGCCACTTTTACCATGCGAGGACACAGCAAGAGTGAATTGTCTGTGAACCAGAAATCAGCCTTTGCCAAACACCAAATCTGCCGGTGCCTTGATCTTGAACTTTCCAGTCTCTAGAAGTGAGAATAAACTTCTGTTGTTTATAAGCCACCCTCGCTATGGTATTTTGTTACAGCTGCCTGAATGGACTCAGACATTCTACTTCCTCAATTAAAAGGTGGAGGAGGGAAGTTGAAAACTCAAATGTCTCAAAAATACCTGGAAAACAAACAGCTTGATCTAAGAGAGAATCTGGAATCCCAATGCTGCAAAATGTTCTTAAATATCACCTAATCCAGCTCCTACTCTCATTTCCAGACGAGAAAACTGAGGCCCAGAAAAATTAAAAGACTTGTACAAGGTCCCATACCTTGATGCATCATACTTTCCCATACTCGGCATAAGCCGTATGGATTCTTAGGAAAAGAACACCTGCATCTGGCAGTGGGTATATAGCGGGAGGTTTAAGGAGTTGGTTAAAGAAAGTCACCCTTTGCTTGAGGAATCCATATGTAACCCCTTGACACTGCATTAGGTCCAGGTGTTTATTAATTTAACAAATAGCTACCTCTCCAGCCCATTAGGAGCAGCTGGGGTGGCACGTAAGTAGGAGGAGTGGCCACTGCCTTTAAGGAGTTTCTAATCTTCACAAGGAAGCAGCTTACTGCTCCCAATTGAAACAACAGAGGGATTATTGCCTGCGCACAGAAAGCAACAGTCATTTGATGTGTGTTTTCCTCTGATTACTTTGGTAAACACTGGGATCCCCCCAGCTCTCCCCACCCTCAAACTCCTTCAACTCACAGCAGTGCCTAAGAGTTGAACTCATGTTCCTGACCTTTCATTCTGCCTGAAACCTTGTTTTCAAATACAGAATACAATGCAGTAGCAGGTTGAGCAGCTCAGATCTAGAAAAGGGGAAAGTGCAGGCAAAAGAGGAGGTGGCAATAGCCCGCCGTGGCCACTGCAGATGTCACTGGCCAGTGGAGAGAATGGCGATAGGGGAATCTCGTCTGAAATGTGGATGTGAGAGAGGTTTCAGCCATTGTGTCTCAGACACCAACTCCTGCTTCATTTTACCTTCGAAACAGCCAACCTTCTGTTTCAGAAAAACCATTTCATTTAGCTCCCTGGTTTCAGACAAAGCCACACCCTAAACAGCAGGGACAGCTGCCTGCTCTATTATTAAACATCTCCTAGGATAGAGACTCTAAGTGTTCCTTGGCCATCTCTTCCCTCTGCCCCACCCCAGCACACCAGCTGTCCCTCCTGGTTTCCCCATTTCCTTCATGATCTCACCATTTCCAGAGCCACCATCCTCCAACCTTATAATTCACTTTAATTCTGTCCCTAAGTGCAAACAGTAACATGACTGTGTCCATTCTGTCTCTGAATGACTCTGCGGGTCCGCCCTTCTGTTCCTTGGCTGCCAGGATCACCCCAGGAGGTGGAGACCTCCCCACACTCTCCAGCCTCATTCTCCCAGGACTCCCTCCTCTAGGAGACCCTGGCCCTCTGGAATATCAGCTGGCCACATGGCTTCTCAGCTCGAGTCTGTATTTCTCAGTCTTCTCTGTGGCCTTGTGATTCAGTCTGGGCCTGTGGCACATGAATGGAAGGATATGTCAAATTCCAAGTTCGCCTCAACCTAAAGACCAGCCACTTGCCCTGGATTTCCTCCTCCCTCATCCCCTTTATTAAGCAACAGTGATGAAGTTACATGTTAGGGACAGCAGAGCTGACCAGTCACAAAACAGAACTGCTACCTACCCACCATCTTTGAACTAGCATGTGAGAAAGAAAGAAGTGCCCGTGTGTTAATTGATGCATAATTAATACTCAAAAACTTCACAGATCCTGAAGTTCCCTTCACTGACTTTTGAGAGGTCTACGCCTTACAGGTTTACAAGAACCCTCACACCAAACAAGATATAGAACACTGCATCCATGTTATAAGCCACTGTCTGTTGGGGTTTCTGTGTTATAACCGCTTCATCTGTAGCCCAACTAGTACTGATCTTTCTGCCTCGAATCTCCCAATATTTCTTCAAGGAGCTCTTCCTTAACTGCCAATTTAAGTATTTTGCATTTTTGTTGAAGGCCTACAATCTTCCTGATCACTCTTCTCATTAAAATCAACCTACCCAGGCTTTAATAGCATGGCCTTTTTCTTCTCTTAGCCGAGAATGATCCTTCCTTATGCTGGCATGATGGTTTCTAACATGATCCCATCCACAGTCAGATTTTGGGAGAGTTCCAGGAGGTCTTTAGTGAAATTACTCAGTGTGGTCCTGGAGCTCCCTTGACGCTACCTGTTTGAATTCTCTCTTGGGAGATGACGGAAGGGGATGGAAATAACCAACTGAAACTTTTAACGATTACTCGGGAGTCACATCAAAATGTGTATGCACCTATCACTGAAGGCTAAATTGTATGTTATTACAATAAATGGCATATTTAGTGCTTATGAAGTTGATGTGAGAAATTGCAGTTCAAAATCGTTTGCTGTTTAATGTTGCTACAAAACCACGGAAGGCGATCTGCCCAGAAAATCTTTATTCGAGGTAATGGGTTTTAACTGAATGCCACATCTCACAGTTATTTTTGCCTTCAAGGTGAAATGGGGTTCAGATGCCTTGAAGCTGATGTCCCACTGTGACCAAAACCTGTGCGTTTACCTTCCCCAGAAAAGAGAGTGGTTAAAATTTGCTGAGACTTCTGAAAGAAAGATTAACTCATAAGTAGAAGGCTGAAGCAAGGCAATATCCAAATAATTTCATCATTTACATATCTGCCCCTTTAGAGAATAAGGAGGCAGAAAGCCTGGTCCATATAGACCTCCAGGTCCTGAAATTCCTTAATTATGGCTTATTAGAAAAAGAACCAACTTATTAGAAAAAGATCTGACTTAGAGAAGGAAGTCCCTCTAGTTGTTGCAGGAGCCTAATCATTAGAGCTGCAGAGAACCCAGAGGGGTGAACATGTTCTGTCTCTCTGGGCCTACCTGGCTCTTAAGTCAGGGCTTTATCCAGCATCTGCCTCTGCTTTCCATAAAGCAAATCCCTCAACTCCGCTGTGTCCAGAGTTGATAACGGAGACACACCAACCCTGGGCTCCCAGCAAGAGGAGACTGTGGGTCAGATTTATTGTGGCCTCACTACTCCGCCTCCATCTCTCTGCCAGGGAGCCACTCAGCAGCAGATGGAAAACTTGTCCTGGCAACTGGCTGCAGCAGCTCGCTCAGTTTATCTCCAGTGTGTTGTCACATCTCAACATTCGCTGCAGAGCCATGACCTGGGGAAGGTTGGGGAGCAGCAGTTCACAGCATTGGGAGGATACTAACCAGTAATTATCACAGTGATAGCATTATTATGTCACATACTTTATTGTGTGTGTGTGCATATATATGTGTGTGTGTGTACATGTACATGCTGCATTTATATGTGTTTGGGTTTATACATATAGGGGTTTATAGGCCTAAAAGAAGGATGTCCATAGGGCACCAGCATGGGTACACTCTGGGCTACTGTCAGGATGCTGCTCCCAAGAAGTGCATTTCAGCTGAACATGGAAGACTTTCCTATCATTCCAAGAGCCCCAGTGGTGAATGAGTACATGTGCAGCTTGTCATTGGATGTCTCCAAGTAAATGCTACATGATCTTCTGCCAGGAGATTTACAGAAGGGATTCTTTCACTGAGTGGGGAAATGGAGTATAATTTCTAAAACCTCTTCTTGCTAAGAACAGGCTTCCTCTCTGTCCCAGACCCTTTGTCCTTTCAATCCTGCAATCACTTGACTCTTGCTGAGGCTCCCACCCTGCTGAGTCCTGGCCCAGGCTCTAGGACGAATGATGACCTCAGCCAAGTGGGATTTGGGGAGCTTGAACTCAACACTGGGTCGGGAGTCAAGCGGCAGAGCTGCTGCGCCAGACTAGATCTGAGGGCCCAGTTGTGACACCTGTGTGCTCCTTGTTTCTGAAATCAAGTCACCTTTGTGAACCTGGGTCTTGGTCTTGGAATCCTGGTCTCATTTCTATCAGATCTTCTGCACAGGAAGGCTGTGCAGGGACAGGAGATGGCAGATACTTTCCATTCACCCCAGGCTGTAGGCCACAGATGATCAAGAACTGAAACGGAGTCTCCACGTGCACTTGTACACACACTCAGTCATAAACACACACACTCTCTCACACACACACACCCCAAGTGCACCTCACAAATGGTTCAGTTCAGGCCCTGGTTCACCAGAATCTTGAGGAGGGTCCACAAGCTCACCCATACTGTACTTGTACTGAATTCGAGTTGAACTGCTGAGCCCAGTGGCCAGAAGGCCAGACCTGAGGGAGACAGTCAACGTGAGCTGAGTCCAGTGAGCCCAGGCAGTAGACGTCGTGTCATCCAGGGATCAGCAGCAGGCAGCCCGCCAGTGGCTGCCTAGAAATAGTCCTGAGACTCACAGTGACCAGCGGCTTCTGGCTTATGGTCAGTCCTCAGATAGCCCCAGAAGGGAGATACAAGTCTCCTGCCTTTAAAAGCATAGCAAGGAGTGGACAGTCCCCTTCCTCTCCCCTATCTCTGTTCCCCACCCCGTTGTAATGACCTGTCTAGAATCCCAGGCCCCCAGGCCATAAAACTAAATATAGGACAGGGCCTGGGACCAGGCTGTCCCTGGCAATCAAAGGATAAAGAGGTAAAATTTTATATTCAATAATGTTCATGTGCACAAGCAAAAAACTAGAGGCAAAACTACATCCGTGTGGTTATTTTGGGTGGTGGGATTATGAGTGATTTTTATTTTTTGTCTGCTTTTCTGCATATCTTCAATTCTCTGCAATGAATATGTATTACTGTTATAATCGGTAAAAGGTTAGTTTTAAAATTCATATGAAACTAGGGTTTTATGGTAGTCATTTTGCAATCAAATCTATTTTGCTTACATGTGGAATTCTTGTTTTTACTGTTCTTCCTTTATGCTTTTCTCCATCTCTATTTTTACTGCCCCGCTTTTAATGCTCTGATGGCCAGCTGTCCCGTCCAGCCAGGCATTCAGTGTGCAGGGTTTGAGTGACATGCACACACAGGAAACAATCCAAACCGCACAAAAGGTGCACAACGAGAGAAGCAAGTGCCTCTCCCTGCCTCCGTGCTCACTGGGCCCCTGGCCTTATTCCGCTGTTCCCTCAGGCAGGACCGGTTTCCCCACTCACCCCTGGCAAACCCAAGTCTGCGTTTTCTCCTATCCTCTGTCGAAAATTCTATTCCTGCTAGAAAGACACATGTCAGTTGTTCACTCACTCATTCATTCATTCGCAAAATAGTTCCAGAGCAATGTCTATACACCAAGTGCCGTGCTTGTCGGGGCTAGAGACACAGCCGTAAGCAAGGCCCAGCTGAGAACAGATCCCCAGTTGAGAACAGATCTTCCCCAGTTGAGAACAGACCTCCCAGCCAGTGTGCTGTGGAGGGTGACAGGCAAGGCTGGGGAGTGACCCGCCAGCCCTAGGGACTGGCTGCAGCAGCTCATTCAGTTTATCCCCAGCGTGTTGTCAGATCTCAACTGTGGGGCCATGACCTGGGGAAGGTTAGGGCAGCAGTTCACAGCACTGGGAGGATACTAACCAGTAATTATCATAGCAGTAGCTAACATTATTATGTCATACACTTTATTGTGTGTGTATACATGTACATGTTGCATTTATATGTGCACAGGTTTATTGTTCTGATTAAAATACATTTTTCTGATTATGTTAACAAGCAAGCTTTATCCTAATGGCAGCTATCATGACTGAGGACCAAGTATGTGCCATGCTCCAGTCTAGGTACTTTTACGTAGAGAATCTCATGCATTCCTTACAACAGCCCTGTGCTGTAGGTTCCATCTCATTCCGATTTAATGGTTGAGAAAATGGTAACAGGGATGGTCAATTTGCCGTAAGGTCACAAAACCTGGCAATGGTGGGTCTCAGTTTTAGATCTGGAAGGTCTGACTCAGAGCTTTGCCAACTGTGTTGATTCCCAATTACAGGCACTGAGAATGTTCCGTGAGTACAGGCTAAGGAAAGTTCTCGAGCAGTGAGGCCCACATGGGGAAAACCAGCCTAGTCTTGGAGAGTTAGAGGACTTCCCAGAAGGGAGGAAGCAGAAGCTGACACTAAAGAACTAGAGGTAAGCAAACAAGGAGGTGAGAAGGTTTCAGGTGGAGAGATCAATGGTGAGGTTGAGAGAAGCAAGGCCATTTGTAGCGGAAACAGTCAGCTGCCTGGAACGCAGGGGTGGACTTTGCATTAATACCAGGCTAAGGGGTTGGGCTTTTTGTTAAGGCCAATGGGAAGCCATTGAATTTTAGGGACTTTAAGAAGTAAATGCCATAGTGAGATGTGCTTTTAAAGAAACCCTCTACTGTTTCAATATGGAGAATGGGTTGGGAGGGACAAAACTGCAGCTGTGAAGACAGGTCGTTTATATCGCTGTGATCCAGAGAGGGAGACAGGAGCTTGACCTGGGCAATGGCAGTGAGGGTACGGAGAGCAATCACCTTCCCTTATTTCTCTGCATTTTGGTTTGAGAGCTCTGCCATGCTGGCTTGTACTTGTTTAAATAATGCCTTCAGGCTCATTGTTCTCTAGCTGTTCCTGTTTATTCATAGTCTCAACCAGACTGTAAGCTCCCCCAGAATAGGAACTACTTTTATTGATTGATTGATTGATTGAGACAGAGTCCCATTCTGTCTCCCAGGCTGGAGTGCAATGGTGCAATCTCAGCTCACTACATCCTCTACCTCTCAGATTAAAGCGATTCTCCTGCCTCAGCCTCCGGAGTAGCTAGGACTACAGGCACATGCTGCCACACTCGGCTAATTTTTTCTTTTTTGTATTTTAGTAGAGACAGGTTTCATGGTGTTGCCCAGGCTGGTCGCAAACTCCTGAGCTCAGGCAATACACCCCCCTCGGCCTCCCAAAGTGCTGGGATTACACGCATGAGCCACTACACCTGGCCTATTTATTTATTTTTAAGATGGAGTCTCTCTCTGTCACCCAGGCTAGAGTGCAGTGGTGCAATCTTGCCTCACTGCAACCTTGGCCTCCCAGGTTCAAGTGATTTTCCTGCCTCAGCCTCCTGAGTAGCTGGGATTACAGGCACGTGCCACCAGACCTGGCTAATTTTTGTTTTTAGTAGAGATGGGGTTTCACTATGTTGGCCTGGCTGGTTGTGAACTCCTGACCTCAAGTGATCTGCCAGCCTCAGCCTCCCAAATTCCTAGGATTACAGGTGTGAACCACAGCATCCGGCCAGGAACCACTTTTAACACATACCCATTAGTCTTGGGCACAGTACTGGACACGGAAATGAGCTATTGCTGTGCTTTGAATAAATAAATTATCATGTTTGTTATCTCAACGACCTTACCATCAAGGAGTTTTATCATCTAAATGCATCTTGCCGAAATCAAAGGCTCTTTCTCTAGCTTTTTCCTTCGGGCTTACATGTAATCACATGCAAAGCAAAACTAGGTAACTAATATGCATAAAGTGCCCCCGTAAAACAGTGCAGACGATCAGTAGGAAGAATTAGTTATATGCAGATAGATGTGTGTGTTTACTACCATGTGTTTGTGTGTTTTGAGTACACAGGACCCTATAGAATTTGTTCATCTTGCATCAAACTGGATTTAGCTTCTTAAAGTTCGTTTTTCTCTTCTTTAGACCTTCTGAAGGATTCATGCACCAAATAACTAAATTATGTCTTGGTAGCTAAACAAATTATGCAAAATTATATGCCATGAATATTTTATAATTCTAAACCCTGAAGCCAGACTCCAGACAGTTTTATGTCTGCAGCAACCCGTATCCTATCCAGATGAATTTGGCTAAAGACAAATGACTTCTTTCTAAAAAATTTAACTTTTTCATGTTGCATTTTTCTTTAAGAACATCTCAGAGGTTTTATTGCAAACAGATAACGATAGTAAATGCACTTCACCTTCCTCTTAGCTGGCTAAAGCAAGCGATTGTGCCTCCTATAATTTAATTCTCTAAGTACTGACAAGACTGCTTAAGGTAAGCAGTGGCCCAACTCAGGCACGCATTTAACAGATACGAATAAACACAGCACGATCGTCCAAGGTTCAACTAGTTTCACATACTTCTTTTGTCTTAGAACTTGTTCTAGCTGTTGAAATTGACTACAAAATACATTTTTCTAAATAATGAGGTTTGAGTCACCCAGGGGTAGGAACCAGAGAGGATTGCAGCTGTGTGTGACCTCAGTATTAAGAAAGATCAGAACTGCTTATACGGTACAGTTGGTTTCTTTCTCCTTCTTCTTTCTCAATTACCTTTGCTAGTTTCGATCCTCCCCTTCTGGTATTAGAAGAAAGAGCTACCCTACCGAGGTTCATGGCTGTGCTCTCAAAGACCAGCAGAAGAAAATGACGAAAGTGAAAGTTAGTAAGTTCTGCTGGCCCCTCTCCTTGGCTCCTGGGATGCAGAGTCTTGCAGGTTAATGCTTCCAATTGAGCAACTTCAATATGGCTGCGAATCAGAGGAGGGCAGAGAGATGCGCGTCTCTCCCAGCTTCCTCGGCCTGTTCCGTAGGCACCGAGACAACCCAGTGAAGCAGGATGAGGACGCCAAAAAATGGAAACAGCCGCTTTTGTTGGGATGGTGGAATTTCTGGGAGATGGCTCGCCCTTCTTTATTTCTTTGTTTTTTGTTTTAAATTTTTGTTAGTCTTACATGTTCATCTGTGCAATAAATGAATAAAATTTCTTTTTAAAATACTGCTGACTCATGGTAGCACAAAAGAAGTCAGAAGTATTTTTCTGTCTAATCAGCAGACTGAATTTCCAGAGATAGTATGACCATCTTCTTCCCCAGAAAAGGGCGAGGAAAAATTTAAAAAGAAAACAAAAAAGACTTATTACTCAGAGGCCACTGGGAAAATCCCTGACTGCCAACTGAGATGCTCTGATTCTGGATATAAGCCCAGATGTGTTCAGGACAGGCTAGCCTGGAGGCCGGAAACCACCCATGTGTTAGAGTCTTGGGGTCAAGGCCCACCAAAGCCAGGAGTAATAGAGGGAGGAGGTTGGCAGCCATGGGTTAGTGGAAAGAGAAGGAGCGCAGGAGCCAGAGATGTCAGGGGAATCCTGGAGCTGCCACTTATTAACCACATCCTTTAACCAGTTACCAGACTTGGTTGAACCTCAGTCACGTAACCTTTAAAGTGACTACAAATGATACTCACTTCCCAGGGCTGTTATAAGATTGCAATGAAATAATTGCTTGAAATGACCGAATACAGTGTCCAGAGCCTAAGCAGATGCTCTGAAGGTAACAGGGCTTTCAGGATGAGCTCCATCTCAACTGACTCTGTTCTTTCTGTTCTTTCTCTCCCTTCCCACAAAGCAGCCACCCACTGCCATGCACTCTTCTCACTCGCCACCATTTCTCTCTCTTCTACCTCTTCAGAGAGAGGATCAGAAAGGAATTTCATAGAGGCCGACAGGGTGCAGGACATGCTACCCTAATATGTGGCACCTTGGAGGTCACTCTCTGACCTTCTCCTGCCTTTCCGTGGAACAGCTGTCCACAGAATTCTCTGTCCTACCCCTCCTGAAAGTAAGTCATAAGACCTTCACATGATAGGTGTACTGTCCTGTTCCCATGGAAAAGGGATGTCTTGCAGAGACGCAGAAAAGAATTGAAACAAACAGGTGCTACTGAGCTCTGCGGCTGCTCATTACCATCAGATCGCACCCTTTTTGCCCAATCAACGATTTCCCCACAACTGCCTACTTCTTTCCACAGACTTAGCGTTAAAAATGCAGAGTTTTCTCTGGGTCTTTGGGTCTTCATTTCTAAAGGCTCCCTGTCATGTAAAACTTTAGTTAAACAAATTTGTTATGCTTTTCTCTTGTTAATCTATGTATTATTATAGGGGTGTCAGCCATAAAGATTCAATTGTTAAGGAAAAGATATAATTTTTCTCCCCTACAAAGCATTTATATTCAAGAATTAATATCTAATAAGTTTTTCCTTTTCTAGGACTATTTGCATGTGAATTAGGGATTAAAACAAAATTATTCTAGCAGAGCAATTTTCGTCCTCAGCAATCTAGTAAGGGAGGCATGTGGCTTTTGGTTTTTTTTGTTTGTTGCTTGCAGGATGGGATAATAAGGAATCCTTTGGTGGGCCTTTAAAATCATGCAAATAAGTATCTCTTAAATGCCTGGCCAAGCCTCTAATTTAACTACCAGTTTAGAGAAAACACAGAGGACAGAAGAACTTGATAAATGACACTAAGGGAATGCAACAAGCATTTTTTCCCCACTTTTTCTTCTGAGTTTTTCCCGTGCAAAACCTAGACTGTGAGTGCTTCTATAGGACAAATTATATATATGTGTGTGTGTGTGTGTGTGTATATATAATTTTATATAATATATAATATATATTATATAATATTTTAAGACGGAGTCTTGCTCTATCACCCAGGTTGGAGTGCAGTGGCATGATCTCAGCTCACTGCAACCTCTGGCTCCTGGGTTCAAGCAATTCTCCTGCCTCAGCCTCCCAAGTGGCTGGGATTACAGGTGTCTGCCACCACACCCAGCTAATTTTTTTTTTCTTGAGACGGAGTTTCATTCTTGTTACTCAGGCTGGAGTGCAATGGCGTGATCTCAGCTCACCGCAACCTCCGCCTCCTGGGTTCAAGCAATTCTCCTGCCTCGGCCTCCCGAGCAGCTGGGACTACAGGCGTGAGCCAGCACACCCAGCTAATTTTCGTATTTTTAGTAGAGTTGGGATTTCACCATGTTGGCCAGGCTGGTCTTGAACTCCTGACCTCATGCTCTGCCCACCTCGGCCTCCCAAAGTGCTGGGATTACAGGCGTGAGCCACTGTGCCCAGCTGACAAATAATATTTTTTAAAATCAATTTCAAGGAAGAGAAATATTGTGGGAACCTGCAGATTAACAGATATAAAACACAAATTTAATCACAAGGTATGGACCTTAGTTGGAACCTAAATAACATAAACTAATTATAAAAGTGATAATTATGACATTTATGAGACAACTGGAGTTAAGCATTAATTTAATTTGACATCTGGTGATATTAAGTATAATTGTTAATTTTATAAGTGAGATAATATTATAGTTGATTTAAAAAAAGAGTCCTATTTAGATACACATACTGAAATATTTACTAATAATGTGGTCTGTGATGGTTAACTTTTTGTATCAACTTGGCAAGGCCATAGTGCCCGGTTGTTTAGTCAAACTTCAGTCGTCATGTTGCTGTGAAGGTATTTTTTAGATATGATTATGATATGGTTTGACTGTATGTCCCCACTCAAATCTCATTTTGAATTGTATTCCCATAATTCCCCTGTGTTGTGGGATACCCCGTAGGAGATAACTTGAATCATAGGGGTGGTTTCCCCCATAGTGTCCTTGTGGTAGTGAATAAGTCTCATGAGATCTGATGGGCTCATCAGGGGTTTCCACTTTTGCTTCTTTCTCATTTTCTCTTGCCGCTGCCATGTTAGAGGCGCCTTTCACCTCCCTCCATCACTCTGAGGCCTCCCCAGCCATGTGGAACTATAAGTCCAATTAAACCTCTTTATATTCCCAGTCTCAGGTACAGCTTTATCGGCAGCATGAAAACAGACTAATACAGATTAACACTTAAAGTAGACTTGGACTAAAGTATATACTCTTCATCATGTGGATAGGCCGCATCCAGTCAACTGAAGGCCTCAAGACCAAAGGCTGTGGTCTCTAGAAGAAGCAATTCTAAGACTGCAACATAGAGACTCCACCCAAGTTTCCAATCTGTGGAATTCAGACTCAACACAGCAATGAAAACTCTTACCTGAATTACTAGCCTCTATAACTGCATAAACCCCTTGACTAAAATGTGGTCTTTGTCTGAGATTTGCTTCAAAATAAGAGAAATAGAGGGGAGTGGATTGGCAAATATATGGGGCACAACTCACCATGGGTTAATGGCTGTTGGGGCTGGATGAAGGATAGTTTTTGAAATAGGAGTAATAGTATCTAATTTTATATATGTTCAAAATTCTCCATAATAAAACTTTTAAACTAAGAAGCTCTTTTGATCCATGCAATTATTTTTCAGACTCATTTTGCAAGGCTCCAAGGGTTATGTAAGCAAATTTTTAACCCAGCTCCTAATGATGAGCCCCCTCCCCCATGCTGCCCCGTGAGCAGGAGGGTCTGCTGCTTGGCTAACAGCATCACAGCTGCGCTGCCAACAGCGGGGGCCAAGTCCCCAGCAAGGCTGCCTTCCTAGGACGACTTTCAGAAACAACGGCAGCTGGACTCGGAGAAACGAGGAAGACCTGCCATTACAGAGCAGGGACCTGAGACCCGGAAAAGGGAGCGGCTCGCTCATGGTCACTTGGATCCCGAGAGAGGCAGAGGTGGTTCTGGAGCCTTGTTCTTTGAACTCCCCGTCAGTGCTGTCCCACAAACACTCTTGTTTCCCTGAAAAGGTCAATTGACCCCATGGAAAAAACAGCAGCCTAGCTCTCCTCCAGTCCCCTTTTGCTTTTTAATGAACTGTTTTAGGCATACTAAAATGACCTCTGACAATAGCTTGAGTAACTTATCATCCAGCTTTTAAAAATTAAACATTACAGTTAGTCCAACACCGTCAGCCCTCCTCAGATTCACACCTTTGCTTCCCTCCTAAGAGGTAAACACTCGCCTGAACTTAACGGTGTGGCCTGAGCATGCATTTTCTTTCTGTCCTCTCAAAAGAAAAATAAATGATATTTTGAGTTTTTTAAATTACCATGAATTTTTAAATGCTTCGCAATATATCTGTCACCCATAAACACTATGCAGTATATTCATCATCATTACATTTTTACGAATGTTTTCATATTACAGGTATCCTGTGAAACTTGCTTTTTAAGCTCAGCAATATGTTTTTGAGATTTATCCTCATCGATACAAGTAACTCGTTCGCTTTCTCACTGCTAAATTTTATTCCACTGTAGGAATGTACCACAATTTATTGATCCATTTCTCCTGTGAGAGCATTTAGGTTGTTTTCGGTTCTTTTTTAAAAACAAGGGTAGAATGAACAGTCTTGCCGCTTCCTTGTGCACAGTTGAGGGCCTTTCTCTGTGCCTCTTTTTCAATCCATTGTTTCCCCTCCATCCTCTTTCCCGCCAAGTTCATGGAGGAAACCCTTACAGCGCTGGCCTGTATCCTCCCATGGGTTAAGTGTTTGTTCTCTGTCTTCCTGGGCAAAGTGAGAGAAGGCGTGGAGTAGTTACTTATTAATTCAGGAAGGCATCGCTCCATAACTGAACATTTCCTCATAGGGTCTTTAAGAATAAGATTTGGGGGCTTAGTTATCTGAATAATTGCCCTGTCTAGACTCCACTGCCTCCTCCCTGAAGTTCTTGGCAGTATCCAAAAGGGGTTAGCGTTAACGGAGCACAGTTAAATATAGACATCTAGGAATAAAAGGCCTAATTAAGAACCAGGAAGTTGCTCTTGGGAAATGAAAAAGTTTGCCAAGGCATCCATAGCTGTGCCAAAGCCCAGTTTGGCAGGGAAATGCTGAGTCCCAAGTTGGGGAGGGGGAGTTTTCTCCCCCATATCACCAGAGCATGCTGGCTGGCTGCATCTCAGGTTTCCCCCAAGTCACACTTTCTCTGATTCAGAGGAAGGAAACCACCCCAAGGCAATTGGATTTGATTTTCCCCCGTGTCAGAGTTGCTCTCTCTGATTTCTCTAAACTACAAATTTACCAGGATGATTTTTAGACTCTGAGGAACCTTTCTAATTCAAAATGCATTTCTGATCCTGCAGCCTTGGAAAGGACCAGCATTTACCTTTACGCCAAATTCCCCTGCCCTTGCGAAGTAACACAGCAGAAACCCCTTTTTCATCCTGCTGAGAGGGAGCGGGATGAAGAGCAGTATTATAGCTTGTCAGCTTTCAATGAACCCTCGCTCTATTTAAATAATTATGGTTTGGCAAATTCGACATGCTAATCTGGGTATGTGGCCAGGTTTCTAGCAGATTCTCAGGGATTAAAAATAAGCTTGAGTTAGGAATGTTTATTCTTCATACAAATATAAATGAGATTCTTATAGCTCTATAACATCCCCTTGATACAAAATATAAAGTTCATTTTTTATTTAGCCCTCAGCAGGTCGACAGGGGCTGCAGAGAGCAGCACAGACCTGGTTCTGAGCTGTCCCAGGCGGGGTGCATCCTGACCTCACCTGTAAATGGGGTTGCCTGTCTCCTAGGGTGCCTGGGTGGATCAATGGAGATAATGTACTGGAAAGCACTTTGAAAAATACAAAGTGCAATTCAAATGGGTTATTGACAGCCCTTTGTTAAGTGTTCGTTTGATTGCTGAATGTCCTTGAACGCAATGAAGCATCATTTCTTATAAACCGTTTTATAACTCAGACCTTTTTACTAATTCTGAACGACCTTCCCTCCAATCAGTTCAGCTCTTGTGGTTTTATTCTAAAGCTCAGGAAGCTGCCACATGGAATCTTATAAAGTAAAGGAAAAGACTTCCTCGAGGTCACCTTGTATCTCACCCCTGTCCCCACCCCTCCAGCAGGGAGCCCCTCAGCATGGCCACAGGTATTCCCCAGCTTCCCAGGGCACCTGGCAGCCCTTCCTATGGATGGGTCTCTCTCTCCAGCTGCTGCTTCTAGGAACCAAAAGCCACTTCACTCCCTGGCCCCAGGCCTGCTATCTAGAGCAGGGGTCTGCAAACGATGGCCCGTGGGCCAAATCCGCGGTGAAGGCTGTTTTTATAGTCTACAAGCTAAGAATGGTTTTTATATTCTCAAATAGTTTTACATTTTTATAATGTGAAAACATTTTACATTTTAAAAAGAATATTTCGTAACATGAAAACTATGTAAAATTCAAATTTCAGCCAGGCGCAGTGGCTCATGCCTGTAATCCCAGCATTTTGGAAGGCCGAAGCAGGTGAATCATTTGAGGCTAAGAGCTCGAGACCAGCCTGGCCGACATGGCACAACCCCATCTCTACTAAAAATACAAAAATTAGCTAGGCATGGTGGCGCAGGCCTGTGATCCCAGCAACTCAGGAGGCTGAGCAAGAGAATTGCTTGAACCCGGGAGGCAGAGGTTGCAATGAGCCAAGATGGCGCCACGGCACTCAGCTTGGGTGAAGAGCAAGAGCCTGTCTTAAAAAAAAAAAAGTTCAAATTTTAGTATCTATAAAGTTGTATTGAAACGTGGCCACACCTATTTCTTCTCATATTGTCTAAGTCTGTTTTTGCATTACAGTGGCAGGGTCGAGTAGTTGTAACAAAGAACGTACGGCCCGAAGAGCCTAAAATAGGTACTGTCTGTCCCTTTACAGAATAGCCCCTAATTTTAGAGTTCTATAGGCAATCCTAACCCCTCTTCAAACATGTTAAACATGTTATCATGTCATTAACCCATCCTAACAATCTTTTTAAGGGCCTATTATGGTCCAAGTTCATGCAGGAGACTGAGGATGTTAAAAAAAAAGTAGTATTAATAATACTTAGTGGTTCTAACTTCAAGGGTCTACGATCTGGTGGAAAACAGAGAGGAGGCACACAGTGGTTAAGATCGCACACCCTGGGATCAGACGGCCTGGGCTTGAATCCCAGCTCCACCCTTACTAGCGGTGCCATGTTCACTAGGCAAGGTATCTGAACTGCCTATGCCTCAGTTTTCCTTATCTGTGAAATGGGGAGAGTCGTATTATTGAGCTTAAAGGGCTGTGGGAAGGATGAAATGAGGCACTATGTATAAAGGGGCTGGAACCATGCCTGGCCGCAGCAAATGCTCAATGGCATCGTCACTACTACAGGCAAACAAAGAGATACAATGAAGTGCTGCTAAGGCAGCAACAGAACCCGGTAAGGGGAGAACAGAGATAAAAAGTGGGGGATGATCGCTTCTGCCTGACAAGGAGCGGGGCTGAGAAAGGCTTCGTGCCTGTTGGAGTGTTAGAGGACAGACAGGTGTTTTCCCAGCAGACAAGTGGGATGGTGGTATTTTAAGGAGACTGCACTTTAAGGAAGCTACATGAGCAAAGATGTCCCAAACTGACCTCATCTTCCGCCAACCCCGTCACTCCTTCCCCTCTGCTCCTCTTCTCCTTGAACTAGACTCCTTCTCTCTCCTCAGCCCTCATCACCATCACCATCCGCTGCTCAAGGCAGAACACACAGGGAGGGGGTCATCCTTTCTCGTCCCCCCGCTCATCTCCTTCACCAAGTTATGCTGAGCTGCCTCCTGCACATCGCTCTATGCCAACCTCTCTCTGTAGCCATAGAGCCCTCTCTATCTCTGTGTATTCCTCTAATGGCTTCCCCTTGCTCTGAAGATCAAATCCCACTTCCTGACCCTGTGGGGTCCATTCCTTCCCTCCCCTCCAACCCCAGCCAGCCTCACTTTCCTTCCAGTCCTCAGATGCTGGCTTTTCCCTCTGCCTGAAAAGGTTCCTTCCTGCTTTCCACCCCACTCTCCCTGAACTACTCACCTTTCAGGTGGCCACCAGGTGATCAGGAACACTCCACTGACTCTTGCACTAGGCTGCTTCCCTCTCCGGGTACTCTGCTCTTACCACAATCGGAAATGATTAATTATTTGTGTGCTTGTTGTATATAATCTGCAAACTGTATGAGAGCAGGGATTTTGTGGATTTTGCATGGATGCCCTGATAGAAGCCCAGCTTCGAAAGCGGTGGCTGGCAGATAGCTGGCACTCAAAAAATATATGTTGAATGATTATCTTTTCCTCACCAAACAGTAAGCTTCCGTAGGCATGGGCTGTGTCAATATTATGTCCCCACAGCCTAGCCTGTTGTTTGGCTTGTACTAGGTATGCCATAAACATTTGTTGAATAAACAAATAAATGAATAACTTCAAAACTATGTCTCCAGCCAGGTACAGTGGCACATGCCTGTAGTCCCTCTAGGCTGAGGCAGGAGGATTGCTTGAGCCCAGAAGTACAAGTCCAGCCGGTGCGACACAGCGAGACTCTGAGCCTAAAATAAATAAATAAATAGATAAATCCATTTTTTCATCTATGGCCTGATCTGTGGTCTGAATGGCAGGGAACAACTCCGCCTTCACCTCGGAAGAGATGTACACTGCGCTTCTGATAGCATAGCCTAAAGGGTAGAAACGTCCTAGCAGCCAATCCCTCTAATACAACCACCATGTCTCAGGAATGAAAAGGACCTTGTGGATGATTTAATTCAGTCCCCATTTGATGTGTGACTCCTTTCTGCACCACTCTCATCATGCCTTCATTCAGCCTATGCTGGAATACTGCACGAAGCAATAACTCACTGCTTCCTGCGGAAAACAATCCCATCTTTTGTCACCTCTGCTTGGTAGAAGTTCTCTGTGATCCTGAAGCAATAGCTGACACCTCCTAGCTTCCGTTCTTGGATCCTAGCTCTAGTCCTTAGGGCAGTGATTTTTTAACTATGAGTTGCAACTTGTTAACAGGTCAGTAAACCAACAGAATGGGTACTGACAGGCTTTTTTTTTTTTTTTTCAATGAAAAAGAATAGAATAGAAGGGAATAGAAAATATTAAACTGAACACAGTAAGCGTCAATAATATTTTCTGAAATGCTTATTTCAGTTACATATGGCTGTTTGCCCATGTTCCGCGTTGAGTTATGACATCTAATTCTTACTGTAGGTAATAGCCAAGCAGCTTTGAAAGCCATTGTCCTGAAGAATTAGCAGACTTAAACTTTTGACGGCCCTTTCAGCGGGAGAAGACCAGTCCGCGTGGCCTCTAACGCCTTCTTCTCCCAGCTCCACACCCCGGCTCCTTCCCTTGATTGCATATGATGTGGTCGTCAGTTGCTTTCCCCTCTACACTCTCTCTGCAGCCCCATCAAAGAGTGGTTCTGGGAAATAACAACTAACAGAATTCTCTAACGCCACGTTTCTCTCTCACCAGCAGTTGGTGCACATTTTGTAGTCCTAGTGTTTTTCTGAAAATAGAGACAGACAAAAAATTGAGGTGAGGAATTCTGCCTTCTCTCTTTAATCCATCAACATTACACTAATGGCCCTAAACAGCAGACATAGACCTTTTTCTGTTTTCTTTGTCCAAATCTCATTGCAGCTGTGATATTCTCTCAAGGTGGGCTAAAATCTAATTTGTTGGAGTTCTTGTTTGGTTTTGTTTTTTGGCTGCCACAGAACACGATTGTCTTGGATTAAGATTCCTGTCAGCTAAGCCTTGTTCATGTAAATTCTCCAAAACCGTCTGTCTCCATTCCATCCTGTACTTACATGGGAACCTGGGGGGCCGGAAGTTAAATTTTCCCAATTAAATTGCTTCTGGCTTGGATTCGGTCTATGCCCCTGATGATGTAATTTTGGGTCCTGATGATCTCATTTGCCGTGTACGCCTCTCCTCCCGCCCGCTTCAGCTTTTGAGGCTTTGGTATAATGACTTTGGGTTCTAGGGCTCAAATCCCCAGTCTCTGCCTTCATCGCAGTGTGCCTTCGGGACAGTTATTTAACCTTTATCTATCCCACAGTTTTATAAAAATCCAATTAAATGATGATAACTATATACGTCTGTACCACATTTCATCTGACATGTAGTGCACATGCAATAAATAGTAACCATAAACAGCAACAAAAACAAAATATGTGAACTGAACAAGGGGGAAGGTTTTTACACCACTAGAAACGCCCCTGTGGGCTGTGTCTATGGTCACAAGCATTAAGTACAGCCACTCAAGCAGTGCCCAAGTGACTTAATTACTCGGGAGCCTACCTATTTTTATTTCTCTTACTCTCAACAACATCCTGAGAAGATTATCAAATGTTCTGTTGAAATCCAAACACAAGGCCAGGCACAAGCGCTCACGCCTGTAACCCGAGCACTTTGGGAGGCTGAGATAGGAGGATCGCTTGAGCCCAGGAGTTCAAGACCAGCCTGGGCAACAGAGGGAGACCCTGCCTCTCTACAGGTAGAAAAAAACCAGTCAGGCATGGTGGCACATACCTATAATCTCAGCTTCTTAGGAGGCTGAGTTTCAAGGATTGCTTGGGCCCAGAAGTATGAGGCTACAGTGAGCTGTGATCATGCCACTGAACTCCAGCCTGGGCAACAAAGAAAGACCCTATGGAAAGTAATGGAGAGGATAAGAGAGGGGTGGGAGTGGGGAGGGGAGAGGAGGGGAAGGGAGG